>SNQJ01S0019184.1:15003-27835 GCA_010110895.2 Picea sitchensis | reverse complement strand
GCTGTAGTCAAATGGGACTATGAAATCAACTACAATATTAAAATTCAATATCGTCATTATTGTTTCTAGACATGCAATTATTAATCTTTAATACTAACAACCCATCATGCAAGAAGTTTAATACTTAAATTAATATGTCAAAGTCATGAAAGAATGTATCAAGAACACAATTACTTCCACAAGTTGCAATAAAAACTAATCTTCAACAAATCATTTGCTCACACCCTTTTTAATGGTACAAGCACAATAGAAAACGAGTAAGTGGATAAAATATTGGACTGGAAAATGATGGTTTTGCAATAATGGGGCTTGTTTGAGACCAATTCCCACTTACGAAAATTTCCCTCCGCTTTTCTATTTTCCCATTCTTTTATCCTCCTCTTTTCCCTCTTCTATACTTAACCAAATTCCCCTTTCTTTTCCCCTGTAGTTTCTCTTTCTGGTTACTTAGTCATTTTTTCCGAAAATGTCTTATTGCGTGGCTTGGCAGATTCATGGGTTCACATTTTTATTCATGCTTTTATATCCCGATTCTGGCCGAGCGCTTCCCCTTTCCATACCTAGACAGTTTTTTGATCGCGGGTTCCCACTCAGACGGTCTCTAAATTGCACTTCCATTGTTCTGTGACCTGCAAACAACACTCTGGCTTCTACGATATGCAAATTTACTTCCGGACTCCCACATCATCCCCTCTTCCATTTTACACATTTTTCAATGAAATGTTCCGATACATACAATTTGACCGTCGGGGTCTCACGTCTCCTCGGGAACCCTTGTCACCCTATTTTGAAGTCCTTCCGACTGCTTTCCACACTTGGCCATTTCTTGGAATCTCTTTCGCGGATCGTTGGGTTGGCGGGTTAAGGAAATTTCCAATTTCTAGTCGTTGTTTCCCGTGCCCACCACTTTCAAACTTCTTTCCAAGTATATGAGATAAGTATACAACTTCTATAGAAACATACATAAAATATCTTGCCAGAAAATGGAATATCTATTATAGATTTGAATATATTGGCCCTTCTTTTACCTCTTCTATACTTAACCAAATTCCCATTTCTTTTGCCCCTCTACTTTCTCTTTCTGGTTACTTAGTCGTTTTTCCGAAAATGTCTAACTGCACGGGTTGGCGGACTCATGGGTTCACATTTGCACTCACGATTTTATATCGCGACTCTGACTGAAAGATTCCCATTCCATGCCTAGCCACTTTTTAGATCGTGGATTCCCGGGCATGTGGGCTCTAGATTGCACTTTCATTGTTCTGTGACCTGCAAACAACACCCAGACCTCCATGATATACAAATTTACTGTGAAACTCCCACATCATACCCTCTTCCATGATACACAGTTTGCACTCAAAAGTTATGAGACCTGCAATTTGACCTTCGGGTCCTCACTTCTCCTGGGGAACTATTGTCACCCCATTTTGAAGCCCGTGCATCCACTTTCCATATTTCGCCATTTCTTGGAATCTCTTTCACGCCTCCAATTCCTAATCGTTGTTTCCTGTGCCTGCCAGCTTCACACTTCTTTCCAAGTATGCAATAACTGAGGTTTAATGCTAACATCTGACCATGCCTCCAGGAGACAGTCATACTAATTGTCCCTACACAAATTGTCCAGAAACATGCATAAAATATCCTGCCAGGTAATGGGATATCTATCACAAATATCAATATATTAGAGAAACGAGTCCCACCGACCATTTCCCTATTCCATACTTACCAACTTTTTCACTTGCTGGTTCCCAGATAGGCAGATTGCACTTCCAGTGTCCCTTGACTTGCAAACAACACCCTGACTTCCACGATATACAAATGGATTTCTGGACTCCCACATTAGCCCCTCTTCCGTGTTACACAGTTTTCACTCAAAAGTTTTGATACATACAATTTGACCATCGTGGCTTCATGTCTCCTTGGGAACCCTTGTCACCCTATTTTGAATCTCGTCCGACTGCTTTCCACACTTGGCCATTTCTTGGAATCTCTTTTGCGGATCGTTGGGTTGGCGGGTTCAGGCAATTTCCAATTCCTAGTCACCGTTTCCTATGCCCGCCACCTTCACACTTCTTTCCAAGTATATTCAATAAGTATACACCTTCTCCAGAAACGTGCAAAAAAGATCTTTCTAGGAAATGGGATATCTATTACAGATTTCAATATATTATCCCTTCTTTCCCTCTTCTATACTTAACCAAATTTATGTTTCTCTTTCCCCTATACTTTCTCTTTCTCGTTAATTAGTAAGTTTTAATGGTAACAACTCATTATGAACGAACCGTGGAGATTGTCATTGATCAACGAAAGGCTCAAGGAGATATTCCATTGATACGCATTAAACCAAGATTTGTGGAGGGTTATATTATCCCTTCCGAATTTTCATTTCAAACATCATCTGGAACAAACAAAAATTCTCGTTCACTTATGGCAGTAGTTCGACAATAGTTTTGTCCAGATACAGTAAACACCTTCGGGCATGATGACCATAGGTTCCATTACTCCATGGAATATTCTTACTACTCATATCCCTCCACCCAGGAGCAAAAAGGAGATGGTCCCTTGGTGCACCGAGAGATATATTTCAAGCCAAAGAATTCCAAGGCAACTTCACCTGATCAGATAGCCTACCTGCCTGCATTGATGGCTGGAGCAGAGGTTGATGAAGTCGATTTCGAGCCTGGAGAAGATGATCTGATGGATGATGATACGACAATGGATGATGGAAATGCATACATTGTCCCCAATCCTGCGCCCAAATTAAAATCAACCATAACGGGTGGCACTTCTCGACTCGACGATGGTGGCCCTGATAAGACCAAAAGAAGGGGTTTCAAAAAAGAAATTGACGTTGAACGCAATAGCCACTTTGCAACTCGAGAGTAGGAATTCCAGAGGTCCAAATTAGTTCGCTTTGGGTGGAAGTCTTTCACTATAAGGAAATGGTCTCTTGATGCTCCGAGAGATATATTTCAAGCCAAATAATTATTCAATTACGGGACCACTCTCCTGTTCTTTCGATATACAATTAACAACTTAGGGGATGAGGACCAGAACTCCTACTGGTGAAAGGAATATTCCTAATACTCATCTCCTTCCACCCAGAATGGAATAATTTGGGCCTATGGAATTGCTAGTGCAACCTATGTCCCTGAAGTCTTCAACTGTGAGGACGTGGTCTCTTGGTGTGTCATAACTTTCAGTTTTGGGCTCTTCCACTTGCGCTGCAACATTTTTTGTCTTCTTCCTCACGGGAATCTTGTGAGAACTATCAATTTTATCACGAGGATGGTCTCTTATGTCCTCCTACATTTGAAAAATTCTGGGTTGCTTTCTTGCTGGGGTGCAACGTTGGAGCGATGGTGCAGAATGTCATGCTCTTCGCAATGGCAACCGCGGATTGGAAACTCTTCTCCTCGGGGCCTTTTGCCTGTTATTTGTACAATTGAGTGGTGCCTTACAATTTCTCCATGTTGCCAGCATCAGGAGCAGGAGTGTTGTTCACCTGCTTCAAGCCAAGGAATTATTCCATTGCAGAACCACTCTCTTGTTTCTTTGTCGCCTCAGGTCTTCCACAAGATATTGAGATTGCGAAAATGAACATTGACCTTTCGAGGAGAAGACTGCAAGTATTTCCTAAAAAAAAATCATGGTAATGAGTTTTGTATGCATATTGAAGAGCATCTCGATGGCTCCTATATGTTGCAGATCCTGTACCTATGTTTATGACAAATATGTTCAATGTTTTGGTGCAAAGAACTCAGTCCAATTTCTANATTGGCTCAAGTAATTTAATCTAATATGGAGCATTTAACAATTATATGACAATTCATTGTGTCTATCCCATCAAGCTTTTATGGAAACAAAAATGAATTTTAGACAGTTTCAAACTAACATTCAATTCTATTTGTAATGCAGATAGAACATAACAAGACCAAATCACGATGCGACAGTCAGGNAATGAATTGTCATATAATTGTTAAATGCTCCATATTAGATTAAATTATATGACAATTCATTGTGTCTATCCCATCAAGCTTTTATGGAAACAAAAATGAATTTTAGACAGTTTCAAACTAACATTCAATTCTATTTGTAATGCAGATAGAACATAACAAGACCAAATCACGATGCGACAGTCAGGGCCTCACCCTAGCAATTTTATTTTCATCTCAGCCTTGCTAAGCAAACAATTTCTTATTTCCATTTTGCTTCCTTGATTCCTTTACTTTGAAAGGGAACATTTTATTAGTTGTCCATCCTATGGCCTCTATTTGAGCACTTTTTACTTTATTAATGAAATTACCAAATTTCTTGTTCGTGAATAAAAAAAAAAAAAAACTGATCTATGGTTGCTGTAGTCAAATGGGACTATGAAATCAACTACAATATTAAAATTCAATATCGCCATTGTTGTTTCTAGACATGCAATTATTAAGCTTTAATGCTAACAACCTATCATGCAAGAAGTTTAATACTTAAGTTAATATGTCAAAGTCATGGAAGAATGTATCAAGAACACAATTACTTCCATAAGTTGCAATAAAAACTAATCTTCAACAAAGCATTTTCTCACACCCTTTTTAATGGTACAAGCACAATAGAAATTGAGTAAGTGTATAAAATATTGGACTCGAAAATGATGGTTTTGCAACAATGGGGCTTGTTTGAGACCAATTCCCGCTTACGAAAATTTCCCTCCGCTTTTCTATTTTCCCACTCTTTTATCCCCTTCTTTTCCCTCTTCTATACTTAACCAAATTCCCCTTTCTTTTCCCCTATAGTTTCTCTTTCTAGTTACTTAGTCATTTTTTCCGAAAATGTCTTGCTACGCGGGTTGGTGGATTCACGGGTTCACATTTTTATTCATGCTTTTATATCACGATTCCGGCCAAGTGCTTCCCCTTTCCATACCTAGAGAATTTTTCGATTGTGGGTTCCCGCCCATACGGTCTCTAAATTGCACTTCCATTGTTCTGTGACCTACAAACAACACTCTGGCTTCTGCGATATGCAAATTTACTTCCAGACTCCCACATCATCCCCTCTTCCATGTTACACATTTTTCACTGAAATGTTCCGATACGTACAATTTGACGGTCAGGGCCTCACGTCTCCTCAGGAACCCTTGTCACCCTATTTTGAAGCCCATCCGACTGCTTTCCACACTTGGCCATTTCTTGGAATCTCTTTTGCGGATCTTCAGGTTGGCGGGTTAAGGAAATTTCCAATTTCTAGTCATTGTTTCCTATGCCTGACACTCTCAGACTTCTTTCTAGGTATATGCAATAAGTATACAACTTCTCCAGAAACATACAAAAAATATCTTGCTAGGAAATGGAATATCTATTATAGATTTGAATATATTGGCCCTTCTTTTCCCTCTTCTATACTTAACCAAATTCCCGTTTCTTTTTCCCCCTCTAGTTTCTCTTTCTGGTTACTTAGTGGTTTTTCCAAAAATGTCTAACTGCGTGTGTTGGCAGACTCAAGGGTTCACATTTGCACTTGTGATTTTATATCGCGACTCCGACTGACCGCTTCCCATTCCATGCCTAGCCAATTTTCAGATCGTGGATTCCCGGGCATGCGGGCTCTAGATTGCACTTCCATTTTTCTGTGACCTGCAAACAACACCTGAACCTCCGCGATATACAAATTTACTGCCAAACTCCCACATCATACCCTCTTCCATGATACACAGTTTGCACTCAAAAGTTTCGAGACCTACAATTTGACCTTTGGGTTCTCACGTCTCCTGGGGAACTATTGTCACCCCATTTTGAAGCCCATGCATCCACTTTCCGTACTTCGCCATTTCTTGGAATCTCTTTCATGCCTCCAATTCCTAATCATTGTTTCCTGTGCCCACCATCTTCGCACTTCTTTCCAAGTATGCAATAAATGAGGTTTAATGCTAGCATCTCACCATGCCTCCAGGAGACAATCATACTAACTGTCCCTACACAAATTGTCCAAAAACATGCATAAAATATCCTGCCAGGTAATGGGATATCTATTACAAATATCAATATATTAGCGAAACAAGTCCCACCGACTGTTTCGCTATTCCATACTTACCGACTTTTTTGCTTGTGGGTTCTCGGATAGGCAGACTGCACTTCCAATGTTCCTTCACTTGCAAACAACATCTCGACTTCCGCGATATACAAATGGACTTCCAGACTCCCACATCAGCCCCTCTTCTGTGTTACACTGTTTTCACTCAAAAGTTCTGATACATACAATTTGATCGTCGGGGCCTCACGTCTCCTCGGGAACCCTTGTCACCCTATTTTGAATCTCGTCCGACCACTTTCCACACTTGGCCATTTCTTGGAATCTCTTTCATGGATTGTCGGGTTGGCGAGTTCAGGCAATCTCCAATTCCTAGTCACTGTTTCCTGTGCCCGCCACCTTCACACTTCTTTCCAAGTATATGAAATAAGTATACAACTTCTCCAGAAACATGCAGAAAAGATCTTACCAGGAAATGGGATATCTATTACAGATTTGAATATATTATCCCTTCTTTTCCCTCTTCTATAGTTAACCAAATTTTTGTTTCTCTTTCCCCTGTACTTTCTCTTTCTTGTTACTTAGTCATTTTTCTGAAAATGTTTAGCTGCGTGGGTTGGCAAACTCACAGGTTCACATTTGCACTTGTTCTTTTATATCATGACTCTGATCGACCACTTCCCCATTCCATACCTAGCCACTTCTCTGACTGTGGATTCCTAGGTAGGCAGTCTCTAGATTGCACTTCCATTGTTCCGTGACTTGCAAACAACACCTTGACTTCCACGATATATAAATTTACAACTAGACTCTCACATCATACCCTCTTCCGTGTTACACAGTTTTCACTCAAAAGTTTCGAGACCTACAATTTGACCGTTGGGTCCTCACGTCTCTTGTGGAACTATTGTCACCCCATTTTGAAGCTCATCCGTCCACTTTCCATACTTCACCATTTCTTCGAATCTCTTTCGCGGATCGTCGGATTGGCGGGTTCATGAAATATCCAATTCCTAATTGGTGTTTCCTATGCCCGCCACCTTAACGCTTCTTTCCAAGTATGAAATAACCAAGGTTTAATGCTGACAACTCACCATGCCTCGAGGATACCGTCATAATCACTGTCCCTACACAACTTGTCTAGAAACATGCATAAAATATCCTGCCAGGTAATGGAATATCTATTACAAATATCAATATATTAGCGAAAATGAATTCCACTGACCATTTCCCTATTACATACTTACCAACTTTTTCTCTTGTGGGTTCCTGGATAGGCGGGTTCAAGATTTCCCTTTCATTGTTTCGTGACCTGCAAACAACACCCGAAATTTCGTGATATACATGCAGAAAAAATCTTGCCACGTAATGGGATATCTATTACAAATTTCAATATATTAGTGAAAATGAGTCCGATCGACCATTTCCCTATTCCATACTTAGCCACGTTTTTGATTTCAAGTTCCTGGATAGGCGGGCTCAAGATTTCCTTTCCATTGTTTCATGACCTGCAAACAACACCCGAAATTCCGCAAATATACAAACCGACCGCTGGACTGCCCCTTTTACACCTTTTGTAGTCAAAATTTCCGAGACATACAATTTGATTGTCGAGCCCTCAACTCTCCCACAAATCCCCTGTAACCCTATTTTGAAACCCGTCCGACTGCTTTTCATACTTGGCCATTCCTTACTTGCTCTTCCCCATCCTCGTCATCTTTGCACTTGTTTATAATAATTTTTTTTTTATAAAAACATTAATATATATATATATATATATTATAAATACAATTTGACCATCGGGCGCTCACCTCTCCTCCGTATCCCTTGCAACCCTACTTTCAAGCCCGTCGGACCGCTTTTCATACTTATGTATATATAAAAGAGTCTTATTTATAATAAAAAATATTGTTTATAAAAACATATTTATATATATGTGCCTGCGTGTGTGTGTGTAAGGTATTATTTCTAAGTATGCAATTAGCAAGCTTTAATGCTAAACCAAGATTTGAGGTGATCTCCCATTAATACGCATTAAACCAAGATTTCTTGAGGGTTATATTATCCCTTCCGAGTGTTAATTTCAAACATCATGGATTGTCATTTGCGCGTCGTTGGGTTGGTTCATTCATGAAATATTCAATCCTTAATTCTGAAAATGAGTCCGACCGACCGTCGCTGAACTACCCCATCATGCCCTCTTCCATTTTACGCATTTTGCAGTAAAAAATTCCGAGACATACAATTTGACCGTTGGACACTCAACTCTCCTGAGTATCCCCTGTAACCCTATTTTGAAGCCCGTCCGACCACTTTTCATACTTGGCCATTCCTTACTTGCTCTTCCCTGTCTCTGTCACCTTCGCACTTGTTTATAATAAAAAATTATTTATAAACACACACACACACACACACACACACACACACACACACACACACAAGTTCTTATTTATAAATATGCAATTAGTAAGCTTTAATGCTAACAACTCATCATGCAGGAACCATATATATTGTCATTGATAAGCAAAAGGCTCGAGGAGAACTCCCATTAATACACATTAAACCAATATTTGTGGAGGGTTATATTATCCCTTCTGAGTGTTAATTTCAAACATCATGGAATGTCGTTAGCACGTCGTCAGGTTGGCGGGTTCATGAAACCTCCAATCCTTAATTGCTCTTCACTGTACCCACCACCTTCACACTTCTAAGTATGCAATAATTAAGATTTACTTCTAACAACTCATCATGCAACACCCATAGAGATTGTCATTAATGAGCGAAAGGATCGAGGAGATTTCGCATGCACATGCATTGAACCAACATTTGCGGAGGGTTATATTATCCCCTCCAATTGTTCATTTCAAGCATCGTCTGGAGAAAACAGACGTTCTCATAAACTTGTGGCACCAACTCGACAACATTTTTGTGGAGATACAATGAACATCTTGGGGCACGAGGACCAGAACTTCCAGTGGTCTAGGGGATATTCTTACTACTCATCCCCTTCCGCCTAGAATGAAATAATTTGGACCTATGGGATTGCTTGTGAAGGCTGTGTCCCTGAAGTTTTTGACTATAAGGAGTTGGTCTCTTGGTGCACTGATAAATATATTTCGGCCAAAGAATTATTCCACTGTGGGACCACTCTTCTGTTTCTTTGTCACCTTAGATCTTCCTCCAGATGTTAAGATTGCCAGAGCCAACATTGACGTTTAGAGGAGAAGACTCCAAGCAGTTCCTAAGAAAGCATAATAATGGGTTGGACCTCTTTCCCGAGTTCCTGGAAGACCCGATGGCAGTTCCTGAAGATATCACAAACTTGCAGGTTAGTTCATTTAGAAATCCATTCCGGGAAATTGCTTGGATGTTTACAAGAATAATGAGACAATAATCCACAAAAACTATTTCCCGCATGGTTCTTTATATTTTGTATTTCACAGTCAAGTAACAAGCCATTTTTGATTGGGGTAAGCTAATTTCCCATGAAATATGTTCCCAATTGTCAAGCTTCAAAAAGGAGAAGAAATTTTATATGTCATCCTACTTGGTTTTTGCGATAGCGCATTGCTATCAGTTTCCAAAACTATCTCTGTCCAAGAAGGTAAGCTGGGTATTCGACCTAGTAACCTTCTGGTACCAGGCCTTGTGGAAGCATAAGGCCTCCCACTGTTTTTTTGAGGTTTTTAATGACTTTATCTTTTTTTCAAAGTTTAATTGTTAGGAGAAGATTCTCCCCACATATCTGACCAGGAACCAAGTTTTTGGACAGGAAGGGGGCACTTGAACAAATGGATAATTATAGTGTGATAATGATTTTTGGCTCCAAGGAAAAACCTGCTCTCCTTCCATGTCACATTACGGACATAATTTTTGTTACAGAAATAGCAAGGCAATACAACAACTAGTTGCATCTATTCCATGAGAAGAGAAAAAAATAGTTCATTCCTTTGCCTTGGAAAGTCGGGGACTTCATGTTGAGGAAGACCAACAAAATTGACGAATTCGCAACCCATTTCAACAACTTGAACCTAATATATGCTGAAATCATAAGAGGGTTCGAACCTAATAGAATTTTTTAGAACATTTACTTACACTTGGCCTTGACAATTTTTTTTTCCAGAAACACCTAAGCGAAAACAAAGACACTGGTGACAACACTCCTGCTTATGATGTCGACGACCTAGACACACTGCAAAGCACCACTGAATTGTACAAGCAATAGGGAAAAGGCCCCGGTGAGAAGAGTGTTCAATCGACAGGTAACACTCCCAAAAGTATGACATCCCAGAGCATCGCTCCAACGACCCACCACAGTAAGAAAGAAACCCATAATTCTTCAAATGGAGGAGGAGATAACAAACCTCCTCACCCTAAAATTGATAGTTCTCACAAGCATCCCGTGGAGAAGAAGAGAAAAAAAATTGTAGGGCAGGCGGAAGAGCCCGAAATTGAGAGTGAGAACATGGAACTTGAGACTGATCTGGATAGAGTATTCCGCAAACTTGATCAGCTTGGAGACGCGATCCATCATAGTCGTCCAATGGACATAGATGATACCAAATTTTTTGACGAAGATGAATCCTTCATATTCCATAGTGCTGTTTTTGACAACGAATCTAAAAAATTAATTATTGAAAATAGAGATGTAAAAAATAATAAAGGAAAATCTCATTCAGAGGTTAACCTTGCGAACATGCGGCTATCCCAAATATCTCGACTTCACAAAGAAACCATAGATTCTCTTGATGATTCCATTGGAGGAATTGAGGCCGAGAATGCCAGATTGAAGGACCGAGTCAAGGAATTGGAGGAAGATTTGATTCTTATGCCATTTCTTGCCAGTCCTTTAGCAATAGCCATGCCTTCCACCCCTGCAGCCAAGTTAAAATTATCCTACAGCCTCCTCACATCATGTAGAGGATATGTGGAGAATAATATCAAGAAAAGAATGGAACTGATAATTGAGTCGTGGGAAACATCACAAAGTATGGCTTCCCTTGGAATGAGGGAACGTACTTTGCTCAAACATTTGCAGGAGGATTTAAAAAATGAAGAACGTTTCTATTTAGACACGTTCCTTCCTTTTGGCACCCATGTCAACAACATGACATAAACAAGAAGAAGACAACAAGATATCCCCTCCAAAAACTGGATCACCCAATTAAATGCATGCTGGAAAGAGAAAGTGAAGAACCTGCATATCATTGTCCAATCATGTGGACAAGCCATATCAAAGAAAGAAAAAATATTCACAAAGCTGACCAAAATAGACTTAGCCGGAAAGACCAACGAAGTCCAAGACCCCAAGTTAATCGTCAACTCCTTTCCCTTAACTAAGCAAGCCTTCAATAAACAAGTTGATATTTTTAAGGTGTTGTCTTTAGAAAAGTTTTACAACATCCTTGAATATGGTGAAGATGACGTGGACAATTGGCTAGTCGACTATTCGGTACAGAATGAAGAAATTGATCGGGCTCTACGTAATCTTTCTATCGATCTAAAGGAATTAGAAAATGAACTTTTCAACGTAAAAATCTAGAATATCAACATCACCGCCTTGAGAAGCTACATTGAAGAATGGGTCGAAAGGGAATTGAAGCAGGTCGCCGACGAAAGGCAACATGCAGTTGGCACGATTCCAGTAGCCGTCGACGATAGCAATAAAAAGGCATCAACAAGAAAATAGAAAAAGGGGTGATATGTACCATCACTGTAAGTCTATACTGATCACATCCTGCTTTGTTTATCAATCTAGTTATTCCACCTTTTTAAATAGAAATTTCTATCCAAAGACTGATACCTTCCAATTTCTTCTTTTCACATATTACACTCTACCGTCGCCTACTTCTTCTTTCCACATTCCTATTTCTTGTACATATTTCTCTTATGGTCCGCGGGAGCCCCAATCCCAGTCTATATGACAAACACATTTGAATTTCTAGGAATATGTAACAGACAATATTATTTTTTGATATATTTCAAATAAAACTATTTTTTATCTCCTTTTATATTTATGTGCTCATAAATTTTTATCTTCAACTATGTTGAATGTCAAGAAATTGTGTTTATTTAATTTGAATTATCTTTTTCTCATTCATATCTTTTTCTCCTGCTATGCATATAACATTTTTTGTCCTGGCACATATAGAGACATATAATCTAGATGGTCTATGGAAATTGTACTTAACTCTAACCAATTGAAAGTATACATTGAAGAGATAAAACATGTAGGAACGAAAATTTCAAACATAGCAAGTCACACTACTAGAAAGAACAAAAATTTTGAACATAGAAAAATGGATTATATAGTTTCAAAAAATAAATGTGACTCTAGAGGCCACATGTCATTTACTGGATGGATACCACTTATGCTTCATGCTGATTGCCACATCTCCGTTGCAGTTTCCATCTGCCTCTGCTACTTTTTCCCCATCCCTGTGCATTTATTCCCAATTCAACCCAGTAGGGACTACGCTACCATGCAACACTTGTTATAATTTCATTTATATCTATTTTTCTATATTATCTATTTAATATATTTAAATTAACTTTTTTTTAAATAAACATAGGTTTTTTTAGCATTTTTTTATTGAATTTTTATTAATGGATTGTAATTTTATTAATTGTAGTTCATTTTTAAACTTAATACACACTTACATGGAAGTAATTAACCAAATAAATAATAACTTTAATGGTGTATTTGTTCCTGTATATATACATGTAAATGTGAAGGAATAAACCCATAGTATTATTTAAAAACATTTTACAAACCTAACACACACTTATATATAGGTAATTAATCAAATATACA
>SNQJ01S0019184.1:0-12287 GCA_010110895.2 Picea sitchensis | reverse complement strand
TTAGTATTATTTTCACTATAATAACAATCAATACATCAAAATTGTTATGTAACCATCTCGCCCTATCACCACATTTGAGGAAGTGTACAATTTTTGTATTTTTCCATAGACTTGATCCTTAGGGGTTCTGTATTCATTTCCATTTGAGTTAATCCTTATTGTGTGGGTTGAAGACCATGTAAAACACCCTTTTCCTCAACAACATAAAGCCATCGATCCTCCCTTTGAATGATTGACCCAATTATCCCTTTCAAAAGTTCCCCTTGGTATAAAGGAAATAGATCATTGGGTGCTTTCAAAAGATTCACCTAATGCAAGGAAATAGGCCATCGAGCCATTTTAAAATATTCCCCATCAAGCATTTTTTAACGATACACCCGATGTAAGGAACTAGGCCATCGGGCAATTTCAAAAGATTGTCCATTGGGCACTTTCGAAAGATCCGTACAATGTGAGGAAATAGGCCAATTGGGCCATTTTGAAAGATCTCTCATTGGGCATTTTCTAAAGGTCTACCCAATGTAAGGAAATATGTCATTGGGCCATTTGAAAATATTGTCTAGTAGGTGCTTTAGAAATATCCTCATGATGTCAAGAAATAGACCATCAAGCCATTTTGAAAGATCACCCATCATATGCTTTCAAAATATCTCCTTGATGCAAGGAAATAGGCCATCTAGCCATTTTGAAATATTACCCATTAGACACTTTAAAAAATTTGGCCCTATTCATTGGGCCTCTTCTCAAAATGTGATTGGGCCACTTTGAAATATAGAACAAGGCCATCAAGCCTAATTTATAAAATCCTATCAGCCAATTTCAAAGTACCACCCAATTGCATTAAATAAGGAAATCATCTTGAAACAAACAAAGGTCATTGGCCTTAATCAAAGTGAGTACTTTGAATTTTAACATAGAGGGGCTTATAGTGCTTATTCGAATAACACTTCGAATATGAATAAAAGGACCCCAAACTCAATGAAAAGGCTTTGAACAACATTCAAAATTAGAGAGTTTGAAGGCCTATTCAAAAGACCTTGCTCCATATTGGCATCTAACATGCAACCATGCCAATATGCATAAATGAGTCTGGAACTGGGAATGGTCATCACCATCTAACTTTGAATGTGTAACATATATCCATACCAAATAAAGTTTAAGGAAATTTCAAATTTTAAAAAACAGTTAGTGGAACCATGCAACTTCATATGTTCATGAATCCAATTTTAAGATTCCTACATAAGCAACATACAAAGATTAATCAAAAAAATTATACAACAATTGATAATAGAGATGGAACACCTATATTTGAAACAAACTAGTCGTTGGTGAGAATTTTTTACCTGATTGTAGGCATCCATTGCAAATACTACCCCCAAGCCAGGGTAAGATGCCACCAAGGTGAAGGAAACAAGCTAAGGGCTCTCGGGTTTTTCATCCATCCAATTTCTTTCAATCTTGGCCAACTTGTACACCATAGAACACTCTAGTTAACCATCCATCCAACCCAACCATGGCACTCACTTCCATTGACCCACACAACAAAAGGAAGATATTTCTCTTCTCTACTCAATATTAATCCCTTATGAATCTTCTTTCATCCAATGATATTTAGTGTGTGAAAAAGGAGTCTAATATGTTGTCAGTCTTTACGAAACCCAACAAAGTTTAATGTTGGCTCTTAAGAACTCAATAAGAAATAATATATAGAGAAATGGATAGTTTAATATCATCACAACCTCTATGCTCCTTTGCAACCTCCCATCTCTCTTCTTAGGTCCATAGTATTCTCTTTCACAACTCTACTTGATCATCTACAAGTTTGAATCCTATTCTTCGATATGAGAACACAACTCTAGAACTTTAGAGGTGTGCAAGTATGGAGAAAGGTTCGAAGGAGAATTGTTGAGAGTGAAGCATGGAAAGCATGGGGATCAAAGGAATGGAGTGAACAAAGTCAAATAAATGGAGTGAATGAACCAATAGTAATAGTCCATTAAAATTTTCATGAAGAGGGTGCGTGAGAAAAAAAATATGGTTTGGATTTCCATGAGGTTCTAATTCTTATAGGAATGGGGTCTCATACACTCCCCAAGGCTTGTACTCAACTCCCATGTCTTCATAAATAGAATACCCCTGAAGCGGGGGAAAGGGAATGTCAAAAACAATTGAGTAGAACATGTTTTTATGACCATCATATTTAGTGAGAGAACAAATGATGAAACAAAAATAAGATGGAGAAGTAAATGGAAGAATAAATTTTTCCAAGTATATAGTAAAACAAAATATGTTACATGTGTACACTTTTTAATTCTAAATATCATCTAGAGTTATTTGTTACCCACATATCAAATCATGATTGGTTATTAAAATGAAATAAAGCATAAGGAAACTTTTATTATCATCACTAATTATTAGTAAATGCAAAACCATGTCATTGATGTCATTTATAATTAATTTTACATTAATTGTGCGCAAGATGAAGATAATGTTTTTCACAGTGAGTTTAAAGAAGAAATATTCATAAAGGAACTAGAAGGATTTGTGGTAGGATGAAGAGAATACATGGTGTGTTGATTGAAAAGATCATTGGTTGGAAGGATATCTCCAAAATCAATGTTTTTTACATACTCCTGTCCTAGAAGAAAATAATGTTTTTTACAGTGAGTTTAAAGAAGAAATATTCATAAGGGAACTAGAAGGATTTGTGGTAGGATGAAGAGAGTACATGGTGTGTTGATTGAAGATATCATTGGTTTGAAGGATATCTCCAAAATCAGTGTTTTCTACATACTCCTCTCCTAGAAATTCACGGGTAAAAGGTTCAAATTGCATTATGGTTCTCGTAGGTGCAATTTTCTACATGGGTGGTTTTGACATCAAATATGCATCTTTGTTTGCAATACCCTTGTTGTATTTGATTACTATATGGATTTGTTGTATTAAAAACACTGGGATGGATGGTGGTTGATGTAAATCTTGATTATCTTCCCCAAAATTTAATACTTCCATTTCTTTATTCCTTGAAAAAGGGCATAGAGTTCCTTATAATATATGGGTTAGTGTAATCACTACTCTGTGCAACAACTTAGAGTGGTTATAACACACAAGTATTCTTTATTTCGTAAGGACTACTCCCATGGTACACCCACTTGCATCAATCTCAATCTCAAATGGGTGTTGCAAAGTGGTTGCAAGTTAGGCATTGCCAAGGCTAGTGCTTCACTGATTCTTTTCTTCATATCATTAAAATAATTTTGTTGTTGTTTGCCCCAACAAGAAATCTTCCCTTTGGCCGTCACAACATGAAGTTTCTATTGATAGAATTGATGCAACATAATTTTACAAATATTGTCTTGTTCATTTTCAATTGGGTTTAGCTCAGGTGGTTGGGACGAATGATTGTTATCATCCCCACCCACGTTGAATTCCTGCAAGTGACATATTGATATATTAGTGGGTATATTGTTGTAATAAATTTGAGCCCCGTTGTTGACCGACCTCATGCCCTGAAGATTCTAGGGTTTACCCTAGGTACCATCTTCAAAATCAGGGGAAGTACTCAGGGGTTTTCCCTGGGCAGTGTAACTTGGAAAAAAACTATTGTGTTGCTCCCATAATTAATAAATGAAAAATCATATATTATCTAAGATAAATAATAATAGTATATAATTTTAATAATTTTTTGATGTAATATTTAACATTATCATGAATACCATGTAAAGTTATAATGAATGTTAAATTAAAAGAAAATGAATTAACATTGATATGTTGAGATGGAGATCATGGTCTAGCTTTTCTTGGACAATAAGAAATTTATGTAAAGAAGATATTACACATAATTTTGTATTAATAAATTTTTCCTATCCTACTACATGACACGTTTCTTATTTATTTTATTTAAAAATTAAAATATATTTAATTAAAAAAATGAAATCCTGAATAATACCATGTTGAAACCTTGGGTTAAGGTTTGATTGTTTTCACTAAGGATTTATCTTACATGTGTGTACACTTGATATTTATTTCCAATTGTATATATTTGATTTTTTTCTATGCATCAAACTTTCTACCTAAAAGGGAAGGTAGTTGGTATAATCTTACATACGCATGATTGAAGATTTGAATCACGTATAAAAATGATTTTTTTTCTATCCAATTAAGAAACATTTTCATAGTTAAACACATGATTTTAATCTTATATGTGGTTTCTTTTTAGTCTACACTAACTAATAACCATTTTTCCTTTGAAAATAACAATTTGATTATATGGTTGTCACTATAGATAAGGTGTCACCTTTGTGTTTTTACACAAGAAAGGGGCACTACAGTGAATAAGGGCATTACAAGAATGGTTGGGGTGATGCAAACTCTTCTAATATATTTTCCTTTCTTTCTAGAAACATGGATGCAAGGAATGAGGTACATGGACACATTTAGAACGTGCAAGTCCTGGCTTAAAGTTTTTGATAAAAGACCCCTTAACTGATAACCACCACGTTACCTACCTATGATATGGATGTAATGCTCTCTTTATGAACTAAACCACTAGTTATTAAAAGTTCTCTCCAACCAGCCAAGTCAAAAGAAATGAAATAAAATTAGATGCTTGCTATAACCAACTAGTCATATATTCGTCCTTTCCATCCATTTCATTGCAATCAAGTTTGGTTATCAGTTCCAATCCTTGCAACATCATTATTCTTGTCTATATGAAGATGGTGAAATCTATGTGTTGTGAGAATGCTCATAATAACAAAGGGGTCTGAAAAAAAAAATCAAAGATTGTCTTAAATTTAATACTTTCCAAATTTCATAAATGATTTGATATCATTTTTGTGAAAGATTGTTGCTTCAATGAAAGAGTCAAAAGATTGATTCACAAGATTCAAAAACTGTGTTGATTCAAAAGATTCAACAACTATGTATTGAATGACTCATTTGGGTTATCTAGCGATGTTGAGAAATTAAATTCGGTATTATCAAAACCTTGGAGAGTATGAGCAATCATCGAAATGACATTTAGGCATAGTAAATGTATATGTTGAGGTTTGCGGGCTTTAATTCTTGGGGATTATCGATGATGAATCATGGCTTCCACCTGCAAAAAAAATTAAGAAATCAAGTGGAGTTTGGAATATAAATTTTTTCTCATAGAATGCCTTGCATGGACACGATGCTTGATTCTTTCAAAATGTCAAGAATAATGCTAAACCCCTCTCTAATAATCCACCCAGATTCACTATGCATCATCTCCATGTTTTGAGCTTCTGAGAAGAGAAGAATGCCCAATTTGAAAGTCATGTGAACAAAAAAAACTATGGTTTGTGTGTCGTTCCGCTCAAAAATATTCTCTCTTGTAGTATTTTTATCTGCATTCATTAGAAAGGCTAATCTGTAAGCAATTTCACATGCCACATTATTGAGAGAACCACTCAAGAAGGGTACATTGGGGGAATTTTGAGGTAAAAAATGGGGCTCAATGTTGGCATGTTTATAGGCAGAGTGTGCTTGTCATTGATGGCAAGAAAAACAATGACGATGATATGTTTATAGGCAAGAAAAGAAACAATGAGGAAAGAAGCAATGATGGAAAACAGGGAAAGCATAAGTTCAGGAGAAGAAGCGAATGGTATGAAAATAAAAGCTCAGGAGGAAGAGCGAACAATATGCAGAGATCAAAGCTTAGAAGAGATAGTGCTTTGCGCTTTCCAGAAGTGCAGTTGAGGTCCAAGAGAAGGACTCACACGAGGATCAAAGGTCGAGACCTTTGAACACTTAGAAAACCTTCTAAGTCAAAGAGATTAGAAAGCTCAAGAGGAAGAGTGACAATGGCCATCGGATCAATGTCCAGACAGGAGGAGTGCATAGAAATATCGAGTCGTCGATATGAGAACATGATCGATGAACAACGTTTAGTTCGGGTATAAATATGCGAGGAGGTTACACTTAGGAAAGTTTGAGATTTGAAATTCCTGGAATGCAAATTTTTGTTAGTCGTCAGATCAATTTCGAGTGGAAGGACAGGATAAGCTAGAAAAGCTGCATCACAGAAAGATCCAGTCATCGATTTGAGAACATGATCGATGAGAAACGTTTAGTTCGGGTCTAAAGATGCGAGGAGTTTACACTTAGAAAAGTTTGAGATTTGAAATTCCCAGAATGAAAATTTCCGTCAGCCGTCGGATCAATTTCGAGTGGAAGGACAGGATAAGCTAGCAAAGCTGCATCATAGAAAGATCGAGCCGTCGATCCAACATCCTGATCGAACGAACAACATTCACTTCAGATATAAATATGCGAGGAGTTACGCTCCATAAAGTTTGAGATTTGAAAAACCTGAAGCCCGAAAATTTGAAATGAATAAGGATTGTCGGATCTAGATATCAGACAATGACTGTTAGATTAGGGAGATCTACGTCAGCATATTACATCAGTAAATCTTGTCCTCAAGGACATGTGGCAGACCACGTCAGCAAGGACACGTGGCAGACTACATCGACAAAGGACATGTGGCAGACCACATCGGCAAAGGAAATGTGGCAGACCACGTCAGTAAAACCCATATGGGAGACAACGTCAACAATTACACATGACATAATCAGATGATGACAAGTGTCAAGAGGAAATTGTCCTGTGCCATGTGAACAAGTGATGTAAGCAAGCTACGTCACTCTGGGAGATTTACTTCGGAAGGTTCATCACCAACAAATGTCAAAAGTCTCGAAGTCACGAAGGACGAAGGTCCAAAGTTGCTCTCAGCCGTCCGATCTAAAGATCACTTCAAATGCATTCTCAACTGTTGATCTAGTATAATGGAAGGACAGTGTAAGTGGAAGTGTTAACCGATAGCAAGCGGTTTCCATCGCCTATGAATTATTTAGCAGGTGACCAGTCTAGAGGAGAATGAAGCGGCAATCAACTTAAATTCCTGAAGTGCCGAAGTCACTTATGATCGTTGATCGTGCAAGAGGGTACGTGTCAATAGATCATGAACTCCGGGCGAAACTACTCCGAGAAAACGTGAAGGAGAAAGGTTTGAGATTGCAGAAGGCCGAATTCCTAGAGCAGAGGATAGCTGTTGGATTAAAGAGGACACGTGTTAGTGGATTTTCAACTCTGGGAAAAAGCAAAGGAAGGATGAAAGAAAGTTGAGAGTTGAGATTGTTGAACCCCGAATACATGAAGGGATTGTGACTGTTGATCGAAAAGGGACACGCGTCATTGGATCATGGACTCTGGGTGAAATGCTCCGAGAGAAAGAAGAGTTTGAGAATCAAAACTGTCGAAGCTCGAAGGCAAAATCGATCTCTTCCATTGGTTTGGAGGGCCACATGTCACCTAATAATTGAGACTAAGGATCACGCATGGACAGAGGAAATAAGGTAGGAAAGGAAGATAGATTGGAGCCATTTATCGAAGGAGCACTGTCAAGATCATGAGATCGACGATTCCATTACATTGCAGAGCCAAAACATGCTCGGGCCTTAATTTTTCATGAGTGGGCCGCAATCGAAACCACGGTTTTGGAGAAAGGACGCGTGGAGGCTCGTAGTGAATTGCGAGGGAAAAAAGTGGGTTTCCCTCAAACCGCCTATGGATGCTCCCAATATCGTGTGGTCACATGAAGTTCATAGCCCAAGGTCATATCGTGAAAAGGATCTAGCACTCACTGAATGAAGATCGGGAAGTGCCTTTTGAGTAGGCGTTTGGTCACCGCCGATGGTCATGTGAAGGAAGGGGCTTAGAAGCCAAAGAAGCCATAATTGAATCGTTGTAAATGCCATAATAGAGTGATTGTATCTGCCAAAGAACTCGAGGAGTTGTAGGGTGATTGCCAGAGGAGCTGAAGAGTCTCGAGGTAACTGTCAATGGAATGAAAACTGATCATAGAGACAATTGACAGATGGAAAAGTGTCGAAGTCTGTAACTGCAACAGAGAGGATAAGCTCAACTATGAAAGAGAGGATGAAGGGTCGCACTGCCAGAGAAGGCAAAGAATCTCAGGATAAGCCACTGATGATGAATAGACTCGGGATGACCACCAAAGAAGATGATAAGTTGTGTGGATGATCTGGCAGAGGATTTGGCATGATAAATATATGCATAAAAGAGAAGAGGCAGTTGCTGCGGTTGAGATTGATTCATGCGAGTAGAAGCAGGCTGTGTGCAGTAGCTGAAATGCACAGAAGAGGCATAGTGCATAGAATGGACATGGTGCACAGAGAATAAAAGGTAGAAGAATAGGAAGCACAAGGGATGTGTGCAGGAAGACACTGATGCAGGCAGAGAAGAGCAGTGTAGCAGAACAATGATGACACTGGTAAGCCATTGATAAATATTGTATCATTGTGATAAATTTATGAAAAGAAAAGATTTATATTTCAGGGTGGTAGGGAGGACTGTTTTCCTTAGAGTTTCAAGTGGGTTCTTGAACACAGGGAGTTGTAGCTTCCATCTGGTTGCAGCCAAAAAAACCAGGGTGGCAGGGTGGTGCAAGGGAGAGCTATTGTTCTCTATTATACAGGTCGGTGCCTGTGTGACTGGAAGTTGGTGCTTCCATCCAGTTGGTGTTGGAACACTTAGGGAGTTGGTGCTTCCTTCTAGTGGGTGCTAGAGAAACGAGGGTGTTGGCGCTTCCTTATAGTGGGTGCTAGAGAAACCAGAGAGTTGGTGCTCTCAGCAAGTTGCATCTTGCAAAACAGAGGTGGTAGCCTCACAATGAGTTGGTGCTCATAAGAATGATAATGTATAGAAAATAAAGATTACTTATCATGTCAAGAAGAAGAGGTTTTTCCCTTTATGGGTTTCCTCAGGAAATATCTGTCTCTGTATATTTCATGTGTGTGATTGATGTTGAATATTTTATTGCTTACCTCCCTGCATTATTGTGATTGTCATTGAGTGCTCTGTAAAGATTTTAAAATAAGCATAATTGTTTAAGCATGGTAACAACTGATTCACCCCCCCTCTCATTTGTACAACAATTGGTTTAAGAGCAAGTTCCATTTATTTAAGGGTAGATCCTAGAGCTTAAACATGATTAGCCATGGATGAACTTCAACCAATAAGGGCCCCCTATTCAATGGAACAAACTTTGGCTTCTGGAAAGTTAGGATGAGAACCTACATAATGGCTTTAGGTGCATATGTCTAGGATGTGGTAGAGACAAGTTATGTAAAGCCGGTTGTACTAGCTTCTAAGGATGACAAGCTACAATTCAATTCCAACGCTAAGGCTATGAATTCTATTCTGAGTGGGCTTGCAGAAATAGAATTTGTAAAAGTTATGCACTTAGAATCAGCCAAAGAAATGTGGGACAAACTCATTAGCATTTATGAAGGCAATGAGAAGGTAAAGGATGACAAGATTCAAACCTACAGAGTACAATTTTGTTGGCACAGGGGAAGAACCAGGGTTCAACTCTTCAATAATGCACCAACAAAACCCTAACTATTGGTCCTTTCAGCAACGCTTGTGAAGCAGATGAAGTCTCACCTAAGGTAGAGGCAGGGGTGGTTGCAGGACTCCAGTATCTGCAACCTTAGCTGGGACACAGATCTGTGATTACAAAACCTTAACATAACACTTAGCATTCGTTATTCATTAGTACTTAACGTTAGTTCACAGTGCAGCTAAACCCTAATTACAGATCAACACAATATTCAACAAGATCCAACACATCCAAGAACTGAGCACATTAACATAGATTAGATCTAGCATCTTATTCATATCATTAGGCACTAAGATATCATGTTCATCTAAGCATACATCATTGTACTAAACATAAATCATATGAGCAATAAAACAACCACAATGCACAAAGCAACCACAACACATGATATACGTGGTTCACCCCCAACCTGGGGCTACGTCCACCAACTCTTCTTCTCTTTATTGTCTTCTGTCAATCTTCTACATGCACATAGCCACAAGATTCTACTTCACATAGGACAGGAGATCTGTGCACACTCCACTAGATCCTCCTTTCCTGAGCTAGGTTACAACACAAATCCTTCACACAGTGTCTTACAGTCACTTGCACTTAGCCTTGCAAGTCTCACACAGTATGCACAAAGAATTTATAATTATCACTTGCACTTAGCACCTAGTATGGCACACACCCCCCCTCCCTTTTCTTACATCACCTAACTATCTATTTATACATTACAAAAGGGGCCTAAACATGGGTAAACCCATGGGATGACATCCCCATACCCGTTACATAAGCCCAAAACCCAAAAATCCCTAAACAAGGGGTCGAGATCCCGTGATCTCCACTTCGACTTGAGCTCCGTCTTCGACAGCCTGTCGAAGTCCCAAAATAGGTCAAACTTGACCAAGGATCTCCAAAACTTGGTCAAGGGACAAGAAGTTTTAAGAACTACAGATGAAATAAGATGAAACTGTTGGGAAGTACTTTTTGAGAGTTGAAGAACTAGTAAATGCAATGAAATCCTTTGGTGAAAAAATTGAGGAAGCCTCTTTAGTTTAGAAAATTTTGAGATCTTTGCCAGATAGATTCAACCCAAAGGTCTCTGCTATAGAAGAACTTAATGATCTAAAAGATTTGGATTTTGATCAACTTCTAGGAACGTTGATTGCATATGAAATGAGGATAGGTAAAGATAATTCCACCACTAGATAAGCTTCTTTTAAAGCAGATAAGAATGAGGAATCTGAGCCTGATGAAATTGAAGCAAAATTTGTGAGAAGGCTAAAGAAAGGATTAGGAAAGTATCAAGGCAAGTTTCCCTTCAAGAGTTTTAACTGTGGAAATATAGGTCNCATCTAAGTGTCCACACAAGCAGAAGGATCAGAACTCTGAAGGATAAGAGAAGTACAAATACAAGAGATTTGGTAAAAAGAAAAGTTTATGTGTAAACAATGATGACTCTTTAGAAGAAACAGATAGTGACTCTTCCTGTGAAGATAAGGTAAACGACTTCATGCTTATGGCCAAAGAGGATTATGATAATAAAATCATAGGAAGTGATGTTGATGATGAAGAAGCTGTGGTTAACTTGGAAGGAGAGTTGATCAGCGCTTTGGAAGAGATTGTCAGATTCAGACTTAAGAAGAGAAAGAAAAAACAATTGCTGATACAGTTCGAGAAAGGCAGTAAAAAACCTGATGAAGACTTTGCCCTGCTAAAAGTGGAATTAGAAGAGGCAAAGAAAATAGAGGACATTCTAAAACAACAGTTATCAGAGAAGAAGGAAAGATGTGAAGCTCTGGAAGAAGTAGTCAAAACTAGAAAAGAGTTGGAGAAGTTTAAAGCCTTGTATCACCAAAATCTGTCAAGTATCAAAGCCTCAGAAGGATTAGCCACCATTCTGAATCAACAAAGGAGTCCAGAGTTGAAAAATAGTTTGGGTTATGAAGAGGGATCAAGTAGTGGTCAACCAAGCAACAAAGAACCCATCACGTTTGTCAAATATACAACCAATGACAACATCAAACTTGCAGAAACAAAGGAAGATAATCATCCACCAAGGAGGATTAAAGAAAAAGGTGCCAGAACTGAATCTGTAGAACAAAGAAATAATACACCCTCTGCTCAAGGAAATCATCAGCATGGAAGAAATCGACTTGCTCAAAAAAGACAACCATTTTCTAGGTACAAAGATTTTTTCTATTGATATTGTTTCTACTGTTCTAACTTTGGACACAAAGCTATAAATTGTTCCTTAATATTTAGACATGGGCAATCAAGACACCCAAGGAATAAATATTTGCCACAACAAAGAATCAGACCGCCAAGTAACAAACAACCACATATTGAAAATGGTCAAATTAAGTTTAGAGACATGCAACTGAGGAGGTCAAGAAATAATAATCAGTCAATGAGTAGACAACATTGCAACAATCACTTTGACCTATTGAACAATGAGCTTGAATGCTATAACTGTCATAACTTCAGCCACAAAGCTGCAAACTGCCATCTGAAGAATTACAAAGCAGATCCAAGGATAAAGCTCTTAGCTAGTGTTTATAGGATAAATCCATAAGTGCGGACACAAACCGATCTCCCTAGATCCACCTGGATCTAGAACAAAACATGACAGAATATATCGCTTTCCCTAGATCTAACTATTGAATTAAATTGGAAATGAGAAGAAGATATGTACCTTGTAATCTCTTCCTTGGACTTTGTTGTTCCTTGCTTCACTCCAGCGCTCTTGTGCAGTCAAGATCAAAACAGCACAAACCAACCAAAGTGAAAGCAAATAATATATCCAATAGCTAATCTATACATATGATCAAGGAATTATGTAATAAAGTAG
>SNQJ01S0019183.1:66895-77395 GCA_010110895.2 Picea sitchensis | reverse complement strand
ATTTTTTTCATCCAACACCAGTCAAGGGATATGATGAGAAATAGTCTGAATAGCTTTTGAACAATCTAGTCGACGTTCATTCAAAACATCCTGAAAAAAGGAGGTTAATTATTTCTCAATACCTGAATGAGAAGTAATATTTTTACCTTGCTCGAAAATAAGATGAGTGATGTGATTAGATTGGTGTCTTTAGATCATAGAATGGTGAAATAATTTTGAATTTCACTCCCCTTCTTTGATCATTGCACCCTCGATTTTTTCCTCCATATGATTTCCTCTTGCTTTTGCCTTTCTGAGATATGATCTGCTAAGATTTGTTCTTGCAAGGCCAAAGTTGGATATAGACCATGTGAGATAATATATTGTTGAAACAATTCCATTTTTGCTTCTAGGAATAGATGATTTTAGGGGCTAAACTTCGCAAATGGGATAATTTTCCATGGTATTTACCAAAAAATGATTCACCAATTTCCATTTTTTCTAAAAACAATTCGCCCAAATTCCATAGAATAAAATTATTTTACCTTAAAAGTTGCCAAAATTTTATAGAAACTGTATAAAATCCTTATAAATTTGAATATTTTTACCAAACTATCGCCAAACAATTTACATTTTGCATATTAAGGACTAGTAATATTAGCCCAAGTTTCTACATTTTAATATAAATTTCCACTCTTAAAATTATCCCTGCTTCTAGGAGGCATTGAGCTTGGCAAATATTCTCAAAAATTGTCTTATTCCATATTTTGATGCGTTTCTTAAGTAGCTTGAGACATTGTTGGAAGTGGTACATGAGGGATCCTTTTATTGATTACATTTCCTCCCACCAACTGCAGAAATTCTTAAAAACATCTTGATGAGAAAGCCAAAATTTATCAAACCGAAAGGGATTCTTGTGAGGCTTGTTGAGGGTGTCAAAAGAGAGGTAGATTGGCCAGCGGTCATACCTTGCTGCAGGTAAGATAGTGGCTTCTGTGTTCCAACCAGAAAGCATAAGGGTCTTAACTACAAGAAATCTATCCAACCTGCAGGCCACCTGATGGGAGCCTCCTTGAAAGTTGTCCCAAGTCACTGTGTTGTTGTTGGTCTCCAAATCAATCAAATTTTGGTCCTGGATAAAATATTTAAAAGCTAGATGTTCTTGGTTGAGGAATCTCAAGCCTCATTTATTTTCCTCGAGGTAATGAAATTGTAGTCTCCTCCCAATCCAAAAATGAGGAGAGGTTAGATCTACAATATATTGCATTTTTTGCAGAAAATTGAGCTTTTCACTAGATTGATGAGGCCCATAAACATTGGTGATGAATCATGAGGTTTCCACCCCAAAAGGTTGGAATTATGTGGTAATGATGTGTTTGTTTCATAAGAAGTTCCAAAAAACAACCTTGGTTGGAGTCCATAGGAGTGCAAGGCCTCTTGTTGTTCCTCTTGATTCATTGGCCATATAACATGCATTCTTCTAAATTTTTGGGAGAAGTTTTCCCAACGCTTCTCCTAAACACTTGGTTTCTTGTAGGAGCATTATGTCGGGAGATTCAGATCAAAGCTTGTTTTGTAAGATCTTGTTCTTTCTCTTACTATTTAGTCCTCTTATATTTCATGATATTAATTTCATTGGAAACCTTGGGGGGTTGAAATGAATCTGTGATGAGAGCATTTTTCCTTGAGTTAACCAGGATGTCCCCAATTTCCTACAAAAGCTAATGGTTGGATTTATTGATCCAGGGGATCAAAAAATGCTCAAAAATCAAATTTCTAGGAATTGCTCGAAAATGGATTAGCTACGTAGATCTCGTCCTCACGATCCCAACACAACTTGAACGGGATGAAACAAAGATCATATGTGAGAGATATAGCATTTTGTCCACTTTTCCAAAAAGGCAAAAATAAATGTTGATTATGCAGTCCGTACAGTCCATGTGTCAGATGATCATACGACCATACAGATGACGTGGTAGAGGCTGATGTGGCAGAGGCTGAGTTGGAAGATGCTGACGTGACAGGTGTTGAGTGGGAAGAGGTTGACGTGGACCAACCTAGTGCTAACACATGGCATGTTTGTGGTGAGTGGAAAGGTGCCACGTGGCACCCTATTATTGGTTTGATAGTTTAAAATTTTATGGTTTCCACCAGGGTCAAACCCGCGACCTCTGTGGGAAAAGTCTTGGAAAATGATGGTATAACATCTCGCCTATAGTGTTACTTAACAACCAATGTTCAAAAATATTATTTAAGCTTTCTCTAAAGTTTAGTCGGGCGGAAAAAGGGTCAGGGCCTAGCCCCAACCCTTGGTTACACATCTTACCACATATTCCATATCACCATTAGAATGGAGACCAATGGTCCTAGCCAACGGACACGTGATTCTAGCACCGAACCTCGACCACATGGACATATGCAACCAAAATATTCAGGGAGTTGGTGCCATTTGCGCTAACTGTGTGACAATCTTGCCCACGACCCAGATTGCCTGCTGATCCAGGTTTTGGGATCGGTGAGTTAGATTTGGTCACTCTAGGTGCATTATGGCGAGTAGGTACAACAAGCTATTGGGGAGAAACTTCCAGTAAGTGTATTCTTCTAATTTTTTGGCCAAATCAAGTGCAGAAAGAGCCCAACTAGGGGTTTTTGGAAATTTTGGAGCCATTGATGCCATCTATTTTGCATTTTGAGAATTGTAAAGCACTGATTTTGACACTTTGAGTAGTAATGAAAATGATACATTAGAAATTGGACCAAGAGATGTAGCCCAAGAGAGGGGTGAGCTTCTTTATCATTTTGTTGTGTTATGTGCTTTCTTATGATGGTTGTTGAAGTCTATTTATGTTGCTCATGTTAAGTAAAAAAATCATTAAGTTTATGTGTTTTCAACTTGATCCAATTTCCTAAGTCACATAACTATTGCACTTGAAAATTTGCACACACAAACCTTTTTTCATTTTCAGATCATGTTGGTATTAGAGCAAAGGTTTTTGAAGGTTTGATTATTTGAAAAATGTTTTGTTTTTTGATGCTTACAAGGTTGAAGATCAAAAGAGGAGAAGGTCAAATTGTAGAGCCAAGTTCTCAACTTTCAAGAAGGAGAACTTGACATTCACCTCAATCTTCAAGGAGGCATTCACCAAGTATGGCTCATGAGGAGAGTCATGAAACTCTTACTTCAGAAGATGAAACTTTCAGAAAATCTTTTTATGATATGACAAAAATGGTGGAAGTTTTATTTGAAGAAAGGAATGCAAGGTTGCAAGGTTAAAGCTCAAATCCTCCAAGAGGTAATGAATATAGAGGCGATAAAACTCCAAAAGGAAATGGAGGGAATGGTGATACTCCACCTCCTTCACCTCCATCTTCCACTTCTTCTACCATTTCACAACCACCTCCAAATTCTCCAAAATAACATGGTAAAATTACTCCACAAACTCCTTTTCTTAAGCTTGATATTAAGTTTGAATTGCCTATGCACAATGGAGAGGTAAATGCTAAGAAATTGGATAAATGATTTGTCATATTGAAATTTATTGTAGGACACAAAGAATCAAAGATGATGAAATTAAGATTCAACTTGCTTCTATTAGATTGGAAAGTGCAACACTCATTTGGTGGGAAGCCAAGACTCAAGAGGACATGAAAAAGCATGGTAAATTTTTATCCTCTTGGAATGATTTTATTGTTGCACTTAAAAGGAAATTTTATCCATTAGCATACATGCAGAAAGCTATTATGGATTGGAAAAATTTTAGACAAACTAAAGGGAAAAGTGTGCAAAGCTACACTCAAGAATTTAGAAGAAGATATTTGATTTTGGGTATAGATTTATCTTCTCAAGAAAATTTACTCAAATACATTGGAGGATTGCATAGCTACTTGAGACACATGATACATATGTTTAACCTTACAAATATAGATGAAGTTTGTGTACATAAAACTCATTTGGAAGAAAAAGGGAAGAATACTCCTCAAGAGGGCAATAAGAAGTCATTTGTTAATGGAGACAAGGGAAAGACGAAATTTAAAGGAAATGGAAGAAAGAATGCTTTAGTCGAGAAAGAGGGAGAGAAACTCTCATGTAAAAATTATTCAAAAGATGACCATGATGAAGACCATTGTTGGAAACTTCATACTAAAATGAGGCCCAAAAAGTTCAACAACAAAGGGAAACCAAATATTGTTGCAACTACACATCATGATTTAGGTTCTGATTCGGGAGATGAAACAAAAATTACAGCCATGGGTTTTCAAGGTAATGATTATATTGCAAGTACTAGTTCTTCCAGTAGTAGCCTCAATGAAACTCAACATGAAAAGAATGAATAAAGCTTTTCCACATAAGGGTAATTTCAAATCATACCAAGATAGATACTCTATTTGATACTAGATCTCAAGCAAATCTCATTTCTAAAGACACTGTTAAGAAATTTCATTTAGAAACTACTCCTCATCCTAAACCATATCCTAGGATGGATATGTGACAATTCCGAATTGCATGTGACAAGAAGATGTAAACTTAGATTTTCCATCACTGCAAACTTTATAGATGAGGTAGAGCTTGATGTTATTCCATTGGATATTTGTGGTATTGTGTTGGGAAGCCCATATTTATATGACAGGAGAGCCATATTTCATCGTCATGAGAACAAATATCATTGTTTTTTAAATGGAGTTGAGTACATTGTTAGAGCACATACAAAGAAGATCATTTTGTCACTTGTAAATGTTGGAAAAATGAAGAGATTAGTCAATGCTAGTAAGAACTTTGTACTCTTGATGATCAAACCCAAAGACAATGTTGAAAAAGAAGCTTTCCAAGGTTGTGATGCAAAGTTAAAATATGATTTATATGMGGTTGTTAACCAATATGATGAGATGTTTCATGAACCAAAAGGATTGCCTCCAAAAAGCGGTATCCAACATGAGATACAATTGCAACAAGATTGTCCTCTTCCAAACATTGGTATGTATAAGATGTCAGTCATGGAGAATGTTGAAATCAAAAAAAGAATACAGGATTTGCTTGACAAAGGGGTTATCATGCCAAGCACATCGCCATGTGGGCCACCAATTGTTGTAGTACCAAAGAAAGATGGCACATGGTGTATGTGTGTAGATTTCAGAGCCTTGAACAAGATTACGGTAAATAATCGTTATCCTCTTCCTAGAATTGATGATTTGTTTGATCAATTGAAAGATGCTAAGTATTTTACTAAGTTGGATTTGAGAAGTGGATATCATCAGATTAGGATTGTTGAAAGAGACACATGGAAGAACAAAGAAAGGTTTGTTTGAATGGATGGTTATGCCATTTGGGCTTTGTAATGCTTCTGCTACATTCATGAGAGTTATGAATGATGTTTTAAGGGATTTTCTTGATGATTGTGTAATTGTCTAGTTGGATGAAATTATGATATTTAGCAAATCTCGTGAAGATCATGTTATGCATGTAAAGCAATTTCTATATGTCTTGAAAGATTTTTTTTTTTGAATATGTCTAAATGTGAGTTTGGAAAGACCTCACTTGTTTACTTGGGACATATTGGTGGAGGAGGAGAACTGAAAATAGATCCTTCCAAGGTCAAAGCCATTTTGGATTGACCCAAGCCCAACAATGTGATAGAGGTAAGAAGATTTTAGGGAGAAGCCCAATATTGGAGAAAGTTTATTGCCAACTTCTCTTCAATTGTAGCTCCATTACATGCAGTAACAAGAATCAAGAAAGTTTTCTAATGGGGAGGAAAGCAACAAAAAGATTTTGATGCAATGAAGGAGAAGATCAGTTCAACTCCAGTTCTTGCACTTCCTGATTTGAGACAGCCATTTGAGATACAAATAGTTGCAAGTAATTATGCAATGGGAGCAGTCTTTTTGCAACATGGTAAGCCCATTTGTTTTCATTCTAAAAATTTTAATGGTGTTGTGATTAAATATCCTACATATGATAAGGAATTGTATGCATTGGTGCAAAGTGTGAAAAAATGGAAACATTATTTGTTGGGAAAATAAACTATCATTCACACAAATCATCAACCATTGCAATACTTACAATCACAAACAAAACTACAACAAGAAAGGCACTTCATATGGATGGATTTTCTACAACAATTCCACTTGGTTATCGGGTATAAGAAAGGAATTTATAACAAAGTTGTTGATATGATTTTTAGGCCTATTATTAGTGCTTTAATTATTCTTAATCATAAGCTATGTTGAACAATATGCTTTAGATGTTGATTTTAAAGAGGTTTATGCAACTTTGTGTCATTCTAACCAATTTGAGGAATTGGATTACCATGTGCATAGTAAAATTTTGTATCATCTTGGCAAGCTATGTATTCCATAGGGTGAAAGAGTCAACATCATAAGGGAAGCACATTCTTCTCTTATTGTTGGCCACTTTGGTGTAGGCAAGACGATAGGTATTTTGCAAAGGTATTTCTACTGGCCTAAAATGAATGAAAGTGTTTCAAGGTATGTAAGAGGATGTTCTTTATGTGCTACAAGTAAGCCTAGAAATAGAAATTTGGGTTTGTATACTCCACTTCCGGTTCCTTCTCGTCCTTGGGAAAACATTTCCATGGACTTTGTAGGAGGATTATCCATGTCTAGAAAGAATCATGATTATCTTTATGTTGTGGTTGACCGTTTAAACAAGATGTGTATTTTGATGCCTTGTAAGAAGCAGATTACAACTAAACAAACGACACAAATGTTCTTTCAGCATGTTTGGGTACATTTTGTGTTGCCCAAATCCATTATTTCTGATCGAGATTCTCGATTTATTGGGAAATTTTGGTCAAGCTTATGGGCACTCATGGACACCCAGCTGAAAAAGAGCACAACATTTCATCCACAAGCTGATGGTAAAACATAAGTGGTGAATAGAACAATATTACGTATTCTTTGTGGTTATTACATCAAACATCCTAAGCTTTGGGATGAGCACCTACACTACATTCGACATGCTTATAACCGGGATAAGCACTCTTCAACTCAAACATATCCATTTGAGGAATGTTTTGGTTATTTGCTAAAATCTCCTTTAGATTTTATCTTTGGGAAGGATATTGCTATTGATGGTCATTATGACATTGATAGAGCAAAGAATTTCATTGAGAAAATTCAGCTGGTGCATCAAATGGTACAAGAACAGTCAAAAAAGAGCCAAGCCAAGTACAAGACAAGACATGGAAAGCATCGCGTTGATCACAATTTCCAAGTTGGAGATGAAGTTTGGATTTACATTAGCAAAGAGAGGCTTAAAGGTGAAGGTAAAAAACTGAAACCAATTAGATATGGACCTTTCAAGATTCTTGAAAAGATTGGTAACAATGCCTTCTGTTTGGATTTGCCTCCTTATATGCAAATGTATACAGTTGTTAATGTTGAGAATTTGAGATTGTATGAGCTTCCTTTGATTGATGATCAAGGGGAGCATGTTGGTATTCCTTCCATAGATGAATTCTCGCCATAACATCTTTCAGAATTGCATGAGGATACAATCCTTGACAGGAATATGAGAACTTCAAAGCGAGGGAATGTGGAATACATTTGTGTTGGTCTTAAAGACACAAGTCCAAGAATATATATATGGATTGAGGTTGGAAAGGTGAGGGAACTGTACCCTCATCTTCATATTGACTGAAAGTAGTCTTTTGGAGGTCCAAAAGATTCCCAGTGGGGAGGAGTGATCTAGGGGATCAAAAAATGTTCAAAAATCAAAGTGATCAGAATTGCACAAAAATGGATTAATTGTGTATATCTCGTCCTCACAATCCTAGAGGAACTTGAATGGACTCAAAAAAAGATCATATGCGAGATATATCGCGTTCTGTCCACTTTTCCAAACATGCAAAAAAATGTTGACTGTGCAGTCCATACAGTCCACATGTTAGTTGACCGTACGACTGTACGATTGACATGGCAAAGGTTGACGTGGCAGAGGTTGAGTTGGCAGAGGTTGATGTGGCAGGTGCTGAGTGGGTAGAGGTTGACGTGGACCAATCCAGTGCTGACATGTGGCATGTTTGTGGCGAATGGAAAGGTGTCGCGTGGCCCAGCCAAGGAATGCCACGTGGCACCCCGTTATTGGTTTGATGGTTTACAATTTTATGGAGTCCGTCAGGGTCGAACCTGCGACCTCCGTGGGAAAATTCTTGGTAAAGGCTGGGCTACCAGCCCACCTACTGTGTTACTTAACAACTAATGTTCAAAACTATTATTTAATCTTTCTCTAAAGTTTAGTCGGGCGGAAAAAGGGTCGGGGCTTAGCTCCAACCCTTGGTTAAACACCTTAACACATATTCCATATGACCATTAGCATGGAAACCAATGGTCCTAGTTGATGGGCATGAGATTCTAGCACCGACCCTCGACCACATGGACATATGCGACCAAAATATTCAGGGAGTTGGTGCCATTTGCACTAACTCTGTGACAATATCGCCCATGACCTAGATTGCATGTGGAGCTAGGTTTTGGGAGAGGTGGGATAGGTTTGGTCACTCTGGCTGTGTTTTGACGAGTAGGTACAACAAGCTATTGGGGATAAACTTCTAGGAAGTGTATTATTCTCATATTTTGGCCAAACTAGGTGCATGAAGAGCCCATCTAGGGGTTTTTAGACATTCTTGAGCCATTGAAGCCATCTGTTTTGCATTCTGAGTGTTGTAAAGAACTAATTTTGATACTTTGAGCATTAATGAAAATGATCCATTAGATTTTGGACCAGGAGATGTATCCCAAGAGAAGGGTGAAATCCTTTATCATTTTGTTGTGTTATGTGTTTGTTTATGATGGTTGTTTAAGAATTTTTATGCTGCTCATGTTAAGTAAAAAAACTCATTAAGTTTATGTGTTTGCAACTTGATCCAATTTTCTAAGTCACATAACTATTGCACTTGCAAATTTGTACACACAAACCCTTTTCATTTTCAGATCACTTATGCCCTCTTCTTTTTTCTTCCTTGGGAGTTTTTTTTTGTTTTGAGTTTGTTGGGATGAATACCAATATTTGGGTTAGGGTGTTATTCTCTAGAAGGACCTAGGGATGTCTTTCTTCTTCTATGAAACACTTTCCTTACTAGTTGAATATGCTCCGAAGGAATCGATTGCATATCACGTCTTTTAACAACATCAACAATGTGTTGGGGATCTATGCCTTCTAGCTCTATTTCTTTTGTTTCAACTTCTAGACCATAATCTGAGGACAAGAACATAGGGGCATCCTCCAAGGGGTAATTTCGGAAAGGGGAGCACATATTTTAGGTTTTTTGGAGTCATCTGAATGGGGAGGTGGGTCATCTAATTTTCATTTTTTTAGATTGTTGGTGGAGGGAGTTTCATGATTGAACTCATAATCATTTAGGGGTAGAGAGTTAAGGGCTTCAAAAATGTTATTTTCACTAGGAGTTTTTGTGGGTCCTAGGGGTCCAATGGCTATAGGTTTTTTGTTTGTTCGATGACGAGGAGGTATCTTGGTGTAACCATCCGCATCCTTTTCCATTTCTGATTTGGAGGGTTTGGGTGGGTTTACTAGAGGATAGTTATGGTATAGATGGACATGCTCATGAAAACGATGACAACGAAAAGGGATGAACATGTAGTCTAGGGTTTGGATCCAATTAACATCTTGGAATTTTAAGCAGATCGATTCCAAGATTGGAATGGATACATTCATGCAGAAGTAGATGCGGGTGTAAATAGTATAACAACCCTGTTTGGTGGCTTCAAAATATTTGACAAAGGATCCTAGGGTGTTACCGATGCCTTTTATAATCTCTTCTACCCAATATTCATGAGGTAGGGAATATAGGGAGACCCAAACAAGGGCAAAGTAGAAATTATTTTTTTCTGGGTTGAATTTATCCTTCCAATATCTAAGATGTAGCTCTGCAGAACAATAGAAATAAGGGATAGATTCAAATATTCGGGCACGTTCTTTGTGGTTTTCAAAGATGATTGTGAAGAAACCTTTGGAACCAATATTTAAATCTATCTGACATGTGGGTTTCCATCTAGAATTGATCCAAATAACTAAATCCTTCTAAAATGGCCAAAGACCCAAGTACTTACATATTAGCGCATGGTCCTTCATATGTTGTATGTATCCGCTCAGATTCTTGGACCATATCTCATACTGAGGCGTCACTGCAACTTTTGGAATACATTGTCCTGGTATCCACTTGGCACCACCGCCAAAGTGGAGCTGCACATCATGCATGTGTTCGTCCCTTGAGGGAGGGACGTTGTTGGAGGTTCCTACAGTTGCAGAATTTGGAGCTGTTAGATTAGGCCCAGAAGGGCCAGAGTCAAGACTGATTATGTAAAATCCCCACTATAATCCCTAGTTTAATTAATTCTTATGTAGATATAATGTGTGGCTACGACCAAAGCGATGCAATATATGAATTGTATTTCTATGTTTTAATATTAACAAAATGTGATGTTGACTGCTAAAGGGACATAAACAAGAGATGGGGGTTGAATTAATCCACAAAAGAGGGGAGA
>SNQJ01S0019183.1:46537-57317 GCA_010110895.2 Picea sitchensis | reverse complement strand
ACCTGCTAAAAATAGTAAATTGTCAAAATGGCCAGAAAACTGTTTTGAGCCATTTGGAAATGGTGGGTGGCCACCAATATCCACCTGGATCAACATCGTAAGTAGAGACTTCATTGGAATAGATGTTTATGATTCCGATTCATTGGAATAGATTTTTCTATGAATGTATTGATTGATTTTGAGATTCACAAAACCTTTAGGATATCTCAAAATCTTTGAGATATGGTATAATTATATATATAGAAACAGATATAGTAGAACTATATATAAAACAAAATGGTCATATATAAAACAAAATGACAAAATGGCAGGTGGAAAATAATTTAGTTTCAAAGTCCATATTCCAAAATTAATTTAATAATGATGTTAAATATAATTTTTATTTAATAATAATAATTTAATTTTAAAATTATAGTTAGGATATCTAGGAGATCTCAAAGATTTTGAGATATGGTAGGTATATATAAAACAAAATGTTAGGTATAAAAGGTGGAAAAGAACTTTGAAACAAAGTGGATATTCCAAAATTCATAATAAAGTTAAATATATTTTTTATTTAATAATAACAATTTAATTTTAAAATTATAATGTGGTTAAATATCAAAATTAATGTATAAATTTTTTTATTTGAAAAATAAAATATTTTGTTCTTTAATTATTTGATTTATATATATATATATATATACACTTTATTTTATTTAAATTACAATTTAACTATTTGATTGTAATTTAATTATTTAACTTATTTTTCAAATTGAAAAAGTTCCAAATTTCAAATTGAAAATTTTCAAACTGGAGAAGTTCCAAATTTCAATGACATCTTGCCAAAAAAAAGTAGGGATTTGTATCATATTTATCTAATGTTGTTTATCCAAATGGACTTATTTTCATGCATTTTTTTTCATAAAAAAAATTAAGTTTTATATTATTTAAAATATAAATTATTCACAAAAATGATATTTTATCAAAATATTAGCATCTAGAATGTACTAAAAACATAAAAGAGCATACAATAGCTATGTTGACAACAGAAAAAAAAATCCAAAATCCCACCTCCAAAGATATCCAAAAACATCGTCACTAGGCACAAAAAATCCATATATGCCTTGGATAAATACAACCTTCCTTTGCCTGAGAGCAAGAGGATCTTCCCACAAACATGCAAAAACTCCAAAACAGCAATAAAGTACGTAGTCGCATATTTTAATGATTTGAAATAAAGAAATTTGAGTTGATTTTGTTTATTTAATTTTTAGTGAAAAAAATGATGTGTTTTATGAATGATCTAGCTAAGTTTAATCCCATGCTAGCTATCTCAAGATAAAATAGAAAGTAACTCTAGAAGAGAGGGTGATAATAAGATAAGTTCCAATGATAAATTCTCAACCTGAGAAAGACTATTTAAAACCATTAAATAATATTGAAGTCAATTACATGAATATTTTTAAAATTCTTAGTAAATATTGCATAATTATTGAGGAATATAACAATTAAATATAAATCAAATAAGATGAATCTCTTAATTAAATATATGTTTTTATATTTTTAATTTTTTACATAAATACAATTAATTTAAAATTAGAATGTCATTTTAAATTCATAATATTGAAGTGAATCATATGGTTAATTTTGATTTTTTTTAATCAACATTTTAATGTTAAACTTTAGATGGTGAATTCATCGCTTTCTTAGAGTTTCGTCTCCCTCTGATACGATTTCAATTTTGAACCCCCTTCAATGGCGTCATCGAGGGAAGGGGGGGTCTTACTCCCTCAACCTCTTTCTTTGCATCTAATTTGTAACGTCACTCGACCCAACTAAGGAACATTAAGTGCAGAATACTCATGAAAATGAAATTTTTGTTAACTATTTTAATTCATTCACAGTTAACTAATTTCCTGTAGCTTTCAGTTATAAATTAAAATAGATTTAGCTATTCTCTATAACCATAAAAACAGATGCATCTACACCATACAAAAATAACATGGATCCATCTTAATCATTCTTAAATACACAGAGTTCATGCACAACAAATAAACTCATGAAATAACACATCAACAAGATAAAACACTTATCTTTTAATTATGTTGTGCAACCCACTGCATGGGATGGATGTTCCACCCAACCATAGACTGGTTATTTCAAAAATCAACAACTAGTCACCCCTGACCTAAGGATAGTAATTCACAAAAGAGGGTGGTCTCTCACAGTCCACTCACATCTCATAAAACTCACAACCTAGTGATATCTTCCTACAACTATCCCAATTTTCCACCAGCTCTCTTCCTCTTGACCTGTCCAACCCAAGGAATGTACCCCTTCACTAATCCCAATCTCTTGGGTGTCCCATTCGTTTATCAGGGCCTCTCTGGCACATGTCCCTAGGAATTTCTCAGCTGGGAACTCAAGGGAACCTGCTCTTAGGAAAATTACCAACAAACAAAAACAAACACTTATTGTTTTAGTGAAACTCACTCAGGAGTTCACTCTTCATACCTAACAACCAGGTTCTTCATTTTCCAGCTCCAAATACGCTCCAATACACTCCAATTCTTTCTATAATTCTCCTTCCATGGTTGCACCAGCTCCCAGCTCTCTTTGTTCCTCTCTCTACTTTCTCCTCATGCACTTGACTAACTAAAAACTATCGTCATAATCTATGCGAATTTCTCTTCGTTGGGTTATTTTCTTGACTCACACACTTCTCCAAGTTGATTGTACTCAACCTCCACGTGTCCAATAACTTTGGGATGTGACTACTCACACCCACCCACTTACAATTATTCAATGATTAGCTTTGGGAACACTCAATCAAAATTTAGGAGATTCATACACCAATAGCAAATTTAGGAAAATGGGTTGAATTAATATACATGGGTAATTCCACCTTGGACCCCTCTTGGCCATTATCCTAGACTCTCCCCTCTCTTGTGGATTTATTCAGCCCCTATATCTTGTCCATGTCCCTTTAGCATATGGCATCAAATTTTATTATTAAAACATAGAAATACAATTTGTGTATTACATTGTTTTGGTCGTAGCCACACATTATATCTACATAAGCATTAATTAAAATGGAATTATAGTGTAGATGTTACATTCCACCTCCCTTACAATTGTGTGTCGTCCTTGGTGCACTCTCAATATACATATATGAAAATTTACATCACAATACTTATAAATAAAAATTCTGCAATTTAACAACTTCAACAACTGTTCCAACCGTAATCTCTCGTTCCTCTCAACTTGCTGACCCAAGGAATGCACCATTTGTTTACCAGGGCTAACCCAAGGGATGCACCATATGTTTATCAAGGCTAACCCAAGGAATGATCCATTCATTTATCAAGGTCCCCAATGCAATTGACTAGGAATCTGATATGTGGTTCCAGAACTCTAGCTACTCAAAGCAAATTCTTGCACTCTCTTTTCTTCAAAATTGACAAAAAATTAAGGGTATTATGCCCACATGTTTTCTTTATGCTCCAATGGAGCATCTTTAGGACTGTAACAAGTGAATTAAACATTTGCCATCCTTGTGGCCTTGTTCTTGAGCACTTTGACTTTCCGGTCCAAGATGTGTACCAGTTCCATCCGAAAATCCCCTTCGTGCTCAACCTAGATCACATTCCAATCAATTATGTGGTTAGGGTCAGGAACATACTTCTTCAATAATGATATATGAAATACAGTATGCACTCTCATGGATCCAAACAATGCTAGCATGTATGCAATTGGCCCTATCTTTTCTAATATTTCAAAAGGCCCACAATGTCTTGTTGTCAACTTTGGGAAACTTCATAATCTTAGTGAACTTCTCTTCCCCTTCACTTTTAAGAACACATGTTCACCCACTTTGAATTATCTAAACACTTTGTTCTTGTCTACATAATGTTTCTGCCTATCCTAGGCAACCTTTAAATTATTATTTATCTTTTCCATTTCCCTTAACAATTATGGCCCAACAACTGCTCTTTCTACTGGATTATCTCAACTCACAGGTGTGTTACATTTCCTGCCATACAATGCCTCAAATGGAATCATTTTCAGTGAGGTTTGATACCCATTATTGTAAGCAAATTCAACTGAATGAATATAGTATTCCCACTTTGATGGTTGATCCATCACATACATTCTAAGCATGTCCTCAATTATCCTGTTAGTCCTCTCTATTTTTCCATCTAACTCTGGATGATACTTTGTACTAAGATTTAAATTTGTTCCAAATCCCTTGAACAAACCTTTCCAAAAATTGGAAGTAAAATTTGGATCTCTATCTAAAACTATTTTTTTAGGGACTCCATGTAGCCTGACAACTTCCTTCATATATATTTATGCAATATTTGTTTCCTTGTGTGTAGTATTTACCAGAATAAAAATGCGTTGTTTTAGTTAATTTATCCACAACTACCATTATGGAACCATGTTGCTTCACTATTTTGGGTAGCTTAATAATAAAATCAACCATGAAAACTTCCCACTTCCATTCCAGTATGGGAAATGGTTGTAGTAAACCTGTTGGGTGTTTATTATTTATCTTTATTTTTTGGCATTCTAGACATCTTGTTATGTAATTTGCCACTTCCTTCTTCATTCCTGGAAAAAAAATATTGGTTTCTTACAACTGCAATTGTCTTATGATATGTTGACTTCTCGACATATGGCACATTGTGCATTTCGTTCAGAACTGCATATTTCAGCGCACTGGAATTCGACACTTATTCATTGTCTTTGTACATGAGAATTCCATCTTCTTTCAGCTCATAAGAATTAATTTTTTGCTGAAAATTACCTTGTTGTAATGTTTCTTTTATTTTTACATACTGCTGATTTGAATTTGTTGCTGCAATAATTTGATATTTCAAATCAATCATGTACATGCTAATGGTTGCAATATGCTTTTCATGAGCTCTCCTATTGAGTGCATCAACCACTTGATTTTCCTTTCCCTTTATATGCTTAATTTCGAAGTCATATTAACTCATAAATTCCATCCATCTAGTTTGTCTGGAATTTATTATTGGTTGTCCAAACAAATGATTCAAACTATTATGGTTTGTCCTTAGCTCGAATTTCTTACCTATAAGGTAATGTATCTACATTTTTAATGCATGTACAATTGTTACTAACTCTAGATCATGGGTGGAACAATTTATTTCATGCTCTTTCAGTTTTATGGATTCATCGAATACCACATGATCCTTTTGACTAAGGACTCCACTGAGCTCTTCCTTGCATGCATCAGTGCACTCAACAAAATATTCATTTGAATCTACAATCTTCAATATTGATGCCCTTGTCAATATTTCCTAGATTCGAAGATTCGGGCATGTTCTTTGTGTTTTTCAAAGATGATTGTGAAGAAACCTTTGGATCCAATATTTAGATCTATCTGACATGTGGGTTTCCATCTAGAATTGATCCAAATAACTAAATCCTTATGAAATGGCCAAAGACCCAAGTACATACATATTAGTGCATGGTCCTTCATATGTTGTATGTATCCGCTCATATTCTTGGACCATATATCATATTAAGGCGTCACTGCAGCTTTTGGAATACATTGTCCTAGTATCCACTTGGCACCACCGCCAGAGTGGAGCTGCACGCCATGCATGTGTTCGCCCCTTGAGGGAGGGACGTTGTTGGAGGTTCCTACAGTTACAGAATTTGGAGCTGTTAGATTAGGCCTAGAAGGGCCAGAGTCAAGACTGATTATGTAAAATCCCCACTATAATCCCTAGTTTAATTAATTCTTATGTAGATATAATGTGTGGCTTTGACCAAAGTGATGAAATATATGAATTGTATTTCTATGTTTTAATATTAACAAAATGTGATGTTGACTGCTAAAGGGACATAAACAAGAGATGGGGGTTGAATTAATCCACAAAAGAGAGGAGAGTCTAGGATAATGGCTAAGAGGGGTCCAAGGGGGAATTACCATGTATATTAATTCAACCCAATTTTCTAAATTTAGATTTTCCTAAATTTTCTATTGGTGTATGAATCTCCTAAATTTCTTATTGAGTGTTCCCAAAGATAATCATTGAATACATGTAAAAGGGTGGGTGTGCATAGTCACATCCCAAAGTTATTGGTCACATGGGTGTGAATAATACATCCCAAAGGAAGTGTGTGAGTCAAGAAAGCAATCCAGAGGAGAGAAATTCGTATGGGTTGGGACTGTTGATATTATGGTAGYTGTTGGATGTATTAAACCTCCACGTGTAACCTTGACAAGAATAGAATATTCCAGGAAGCAAGAAGAAACCCTAAATCATTGGACATAACCCTAGAAGACAAGTCAGCTAAATAAAATGATTAATATTGATTTTTTAGCCTCTAGAAAGAGAAGTCGGCCCAGAMAACTAAGGAAGAGAAGTATAAATACAGGATGCTAGAGCCCATTTGGACACACACAACTCGTAACTGCATAAATTTAGTGTGCACTGCAGAAATTTAGTAAATGCGCAAATCTGGAGAGTAACTGCAGCTGCAGCTACTACAACTAGTATTTTTCGGTTTTAGGATTGAACTTTCTCTTGGTTATGGTTTGGACTTTCTTCTTGGTATGCTAGATCTACAGAGTGGTACACTACCTTGATTGGCTTTTGTGCCTAGGGTTTGATTCCAGAATTATTCTCTCTGTCAAGATTAAGGTGCTCGGGGGTGGCTTTGGCCTATGGTTGGGTGACAATATTGCTATATTGTCTATGGTTAAAGGGGAACACCTATTATTTCTAACAAGTTATGGACCCACACTATCTTTAGACAGTCTAACCACTGGAATATAGATTGGGAGGATTTTTCTCAATTACAGTTGCAGTTGCAGTCAAAGTTTTTGCTACAACAACGAAAGCCTAACCCTCTTGTTAAGGCACCTTAAGTGAAGATATTGACCTAATTTCTGGATATCCTAGTGTCCCCTAACCTAGCGCACCTCCTGATACTCTCAGCAAGCTAAGGCGTCAAGTTTGATTTTTTGGTCAAATTCAAAGGTTGACCACGTCAAAGAAGTCATGACTTACTCTATGATGTCAGAAAACAAGTTAGAAGGGGCTTATAACTTCAGAGCATGGAAGACAAGGATTGACCTCATCCTTGCCAAGAATAAAGTGTTGGATATCGTGAAAGGAAAGATCGTGGAACCAGAGTTTGAAGAAGTCAAAACAGAAAGAAGTCAACAATCAAGAGGAAATTAGAAAAATACTTGTGACACTTTGCAGAAGGCAATAAGGATGTAAACGAAAGCATGGACTCTCTTAGATGGAGGGAGTTGATTACATAATTCCAAAAGAAGAGCATGCATTCATGCATGAAGCAAGGATTAGGAGGGAGCTAATCCTAAATTATATGATCCATTGAGGATTATGAAGTATTTGTCCATGTTCCAATTGAAAGTATCATCCATGATAAGCAACACGTGTTCAATTTGACTCTAGAAGAAGTCTTCTTCGGAAAGAATCCTTAAAGTATCCTTGGTTGTCCATCTACATCCACAATTCTATGATGAAAGGAAGAAGTACGTTTGGAATTTTCATGGAATATAAAATAACCCATGGACCTAAGAGCTAAAGAGAGACATGAAGAAGAACATGAAGATTCCAAGAAAGAAAGAAAAGCAAGAGAAACCAATTATTATACCGAGAATCACAATATTACCAGCTTGGTTTGAACCCACTAAGAAGAAATCAAGCATAAGAAATGGAAGTTATGATAAATAACAGTGTATGTAAGAAAATGTGAAAAATACTTATGAATGGAAGCATTGCAAGATTCATAGTTTCTTCCAGAAGGAGGGAGAAGACTGTGAGAACAACTTGTTCCAATAAACCAGATATACCTCGTGTAGTATCCGTGGATTGGAATTTACATGTAAAAGACCGTTCGTCCCAATAAAGAAATGGAGAAAGAAGCTTATACTAGAAAGAGACCCATGTATGAAAATATAAGAAGACCTTGTATGGATTCAAACAACTTGATGCAGAGTATCTCATTATATTCTCATATACAACAGAAATTTGGTGAAAACTTTCTATGACAGAGATAGTGTATCGGAATAGTTACTCATAAGTCTGGGATGATGGATTTCTAGTCCATGGAAAAATATCACGATGACAGAAGAAGTGCTACTTGGATATGTTTCAGTTTGAGCCTTGCCACGATGTCATGAGCTAGCAAGAAATAGAAGTGTGGAATTCAACCATGATATATTATAATGATCAGAGCTATATGAAGCCTTCAAAGAAAACTAGTGTTCCATGACAGACCAAAGTACATTGAGATCAAGCATTATATTCTCTGTGACGAAGTCCAGAAAAGAGAAGTGATTCTCCAATATATCTCTATAGATGAGAAGATAAAAAATATTTTGGTAAATCATTTGTCTAAGATGAAAAGTTTGCGTACTCAAGAAACAAGTTGGGGCTCGTGGAGACAAATTTCTTATTGAAAAAGGAAGAGATTACTCCCAGGTTGGGAGGGAGCACTGATATGTTATTGATTTATGGACAATCATTTTTCAGTTTGAAAAATGGTCCAGGATGAGCAGTTCCTTTCTAGTTCAGAAAGTGGTTTGAGATTTTTGACGGACATGCATTTTCCAGTTCGAAAAATGGTCCAGATCAGACATGCATTTTCTTAATGAAAATGGTCTGATAGATTTTTGATGTACCATAGATAATGATTCCCCTTATGGACAGTGTGGGGGAATGGTCTAGGAAATTCATTCTTCTTAGAAGTCACTCTGAGCAGTGGTCAAGTAGAATGGTCCACCTCCCCGGGCAGTCATTATTTCTAAGTTCACAGTTGTGAGCAGTTTCGAAAAATGGTTCATTTTGGAGGTTGGTGCAGGACAATCATTTCCAATTGGAAATGGTCCAGACCATCATTCCCTAGGGAAGAATTACTCTCTCCAGTTTTCACTATGATTAGTGCCAGAGGAATGGCCTAGTTAGGTGAATGGTCTAGGTTCAAAAATCATGGACAAGAATTCCCTAGGGAAGAGTCATGCTCTCCAGGTTTCACTATGACTAGTGCTGGAGGAATGACCCAGTTAGGTGAATGGTCCAAACTCAGAAATCTGGGACAATTATTCTTCTATTCTTAAGAAGAATAGTCCAGATATCCCATGGCTGTTGTTTTACATTCTGAGGGTAGATGCTCTTCCATATCTGACATATATGAGTGTAAGAATGGCCTAGATGACTTAGTTTTTATCATGATATTATTTTATGCAGGTTGATATCATATGATATGATTGTTATGGAGACTTTATGTCTCTGGACAGTAGATGTATGCTACTATGGTGGATGTGTTCCACTGGTTGTGACCATTTGTCAATGATTAAGTAGCCGTGTGCTACTTGGTGTGGTTGTGTACCACTGGATAGTAGTTGTGTACTACTATGGATATACACAATTGTGTTCTATTGAATGACATTGTTATGATTTCCATGTAGACTATCAGTAGTGTTGAAAATGATTATAAGGTAGATGGATAGTCAGTGTGTTGATGGACAGAGATTCTCCAGATGGAAAATGGTCTAGGACATTTTTTCTTCTAGGACGTATGTCTGGATTAGAAGAATAGTCCTTGTAGCCCATGGCGTAGCTTCCAACAGCTGTTGGAATAGTTATTCTTCTATGACATATGTCTAGATTAGAAGAATGATTCTTGTATCACTCTATGGAGTGAGTGACTTATCTAACATCATGCCTGATTACTCAAATGGAGTATGAATTTGAGAGAAGATACAATTGATGCTATTAGATGATATCGATAGTGATGATGGTGATCGTGATTTGATCATGAGATAGCCTGTGTGGCTATGATGATGCTACTTGTTGAATGGTATGTTTGTGCTCAAGACCATTACCTTTAAATGCCTCCCTAGCTAGGAGGGAGTGTTGATATTATGGTAGCTATGGGAGGTATTGAACCTCCACGTGTAACCCTAACAAGATTAAAATATTCTGGGAAGCAAGAAGAAACCCTAAAGCATTGGACATAACCCTAGAAGAGAAGTTGGCTAAAGAAAGTAATTAATATCGAGTTTTTAGCCTCCAGAAAGAGAAGTTGGCCCACAAAGCTAAGGAAGAGAAGTATAAATACATGATTCCAGAGTTCATTTGGACACACAAATATCACAAGTGTAGAAATTTAGTGCGCACTACACAAATTTAGTAAATGCACAAGTCTGGAGAGTAGCTGCAGCTGCAACTACTGCAACTAGTATTTTTGGTTTTATGATTGGACTTTCTCTTGGTTATGGTTTGGGATTTCTAGTTGGTACGTTAGCTTTGGAGAGTGGTATGCTACCTTGATTGGCTTTTGGACCTACGGTTTTCTTCCAGAATTATTCTCTTTGTCAAGGTTAAGGTGTTCGGGGGTGGATTCAGCCTATGGTTGGGTGAAAATATTGCTATATTGTCTATGGTTAAACGAGCACACCTATTATTTCTAACATGGACAACAATTTTTAGTTAGTCAAGTTTTGTGCATGAGGAAAAAGTAGAGAGAGGAAGAAAGAGAGATGGGAGCTGGTGTAGCCATAGAGGGAGAATTCTAGAGAAATTTGGAGTGTATATGGAGCTGGAAACTGAAGAAACAGGTTTTTAGGCCTAAAGAGTGAACTCCTTAGTGAGTTACACTAAAAAAACAAGTGTTTGATGTTGTTTACTGGTATTTTTCCTAGCAGTAAGTTCCCTTGAGTTCCCATCTGAGAGATTCCTAGCTACCTGTGTGAGACAGGCCCTGATAAACTAATGGGATGCCC
>SNQJ01S0019183.1:33003-46487 GCA_010110895.2 Picea sitchensis | reverse complement strand
AAACGGGGCCCACATGACTTTTGGCGCTTCATCTCCTAGGGTTAGGTTTTTGGATGTCTAGGACTTTTGGCATTCCCATCTATTGTAAAAGGCCTTCTGAGCCTCATTGTAACCATCTTCTCACGGATGCGAGTAGCAGCCACATCTCTTCTCAGAGATAAGCTACCAACGCCTTAGCTAGTTTATTTACATTCTGTCTGTAAGCATATGTCAGTCATTTGCTATTAATGAAATGAAGTCTTATTTCCGCTGCATCTCTGCGTTTATGTGTATTTCTGTATTTCATTGTGTTCCTACATAAATCCGGATCAGTATTGAACCTCCACGTGTAACCCTAACAAGATTAAAATATTATGGGAAGCAAGAAGAAACCCTAAAGCATTGGACATAACCCTAGAAGAGAAGTTGGCTAAAGAAAGTAATTAATATCGAGTTTTTAGCCTCCAGAAAGAGAAGTTGGCCCACAAAGCTAAGGAAGAGAAGTATAAATACATGATTCCAGAGTTCATTTGGACACAGAAATATCACAACTGTAGAAATTTAGTGCGCACTACACAAATTTAGTAAATGCACAAGTCTGGAGAGTAGCTGCAGCTGCAACTACTGCAACTAGTATTTTCGGTTTTAGGATTGGACTTTCTCTTGGTTATGGTTTGGAATTTCTGGTTGGTACGTTAGCTTTGGAGAGTGGTACGCTACCTTGATTGGCTTTTGGACCTACGGTTTTCTTCCAGAATTATTCTCTTTGTCAAGGTTAAGGTGTTCGTGGGTGGATTCAGCCTATGGTTGGGTGAAAATATTGCTATATTGTCTATGGTTAAACGAGCACACCTATTATTTCTAACATGGACAACAATTTTTAGTTAGTCAAGTTTTGTGCATGAGGAGAAAGTAGAGAGAGGAAGAAAGAGAGATGGGAGCTGGTGTAGCCATAGAGGGAGAATTCTAGAGAAATTTGGAGTGTATATGGAGCTAGAAACGGAAGAAACAGGTTTTTAGGCCTAAAGAGTGAACTCCTTAGTGAGTTACACTAAAAAAACAAGTGTTTGATGTTGTTTACTGGTATTTTTCCTAGCAGTAAGTTCCCTTGAGTTCCCATCTGAGAGATTCCTAGCTACCTGTGTGAGACAGGCCCTGATAAACTAATGGGATGCCCATGGGACTGGGATCAATGAAGGGGTACATTCCTTGGGTTGGACAGGTCAATAGGAAGAGAGCTAGTGGAAAATCAAGATAGTTGTAGGAAGATATCAACGGGTTGTGAGTTTTATGAGCTGTGAGTGGACTGTGAGAGACCACCCTCTTTTGTGGATTACTAGACTCATCTCGGGGGTGATTGGCTATTGATATTTGGAACAATAAATCTATGGTTGGGTGGAATGTTTGTCCCAAGCAGTTGGTTGCACAACAAGATTAAAAGATAAGTGTTTTATCTTGTTGATGTGTTTTTTCATGATTTTATTTGTTGTGCATGAACTCTGTGTATTTAAGAATTATTTATATGATGTTGTGTGAATGATTAAGTTGAATCCATGTTATTTTGGTATGTTTTAGATGTATCTATTTTTATGGTTATAGACAGTAGCTAAATTTGTTTTAATTCGTAGATGAAAGGTACAAGAAATTAGTTAACTGTAAATTCATTAAAATAGTTAACACATTTTTTTTTTCATGAGTATTCCACACGGTAATGTCCCTAAGTTGGGTTGGGGGATGTTACATTATGGTATTAGAGCATTTGGTTCAAACACTGGGCTTGTATGGGCTCGAACCAGAGTGAATTGGTGAAATTTGTTGATGCATATTTTGTCCATGACGGATTTGGGGAAAAATGAAGATTTTAGAAAGAAATCCCCAAATTCGTGGGAAAAATCAGAGTTTGAATGACTCAGGATGGTTTAACAAGGTTAATGGGTTAGAGAGATAAAATTGCATATCAAAATTCGACCTAGAATGGTCGAAATTCAAGTTTTAAAGGCTCCATGTAGAGTTACAGACAATTTGGCAAATCGACGACCAAGATCTTTTTTTATCTCAAGATCAATGACCAAGATTCTCTATGATAAATTTGAAAATTTGTAATGTTTCGGATTTTTGAAAGGTTGATCAAATCAATGTCCATGATTCATTTTGGGGTTTTTGAAATGGATTAGATCAATGACTTAGATTCATCGGGGTTTGCTTGAAAATTTCTAGGTATGGAAATTTGCCAAGATAAATCGTCAATGACCGATGGTTAGATCGACATGATTTGTAGAGGGTTTGAAGTTCATTGGATGAAATTTTCGATGGTCGACAGTTGAATCAACAAGTTTGGATAAGAGTTTGGTTCAAACAAAGGACATCTCTTACCATTGATGGCCAACGGTCGACGTCAGCAGAATCCCGCGAAGTATTTTCAATCACCAACAAAAGTCGTTGATGGCCGATGGGATGATGGTTGAAGGTTTGATGAATTCGACGAAGTGTTCTGAATCAAGCATGAGAAGTCGTAGATGAGTGTCGCGTCGATGGTTGGGCGTCGACCGATTCAGAATTTTTTTTGGGTCATCCAAGAGAATTGATCGATGACCCATGGAGGGAAGAGGATGATGACATCGACATCCAATTGTCATGCCACATCACCCAATTTGATATCTCAAGATGATGTGTCATGCCATGTCAACATCCACGTGTTGTGCCATGTCAAGAGTGCCACATCATCCAAAAAGTGGTCAATGGGCAGGTTGACCGATTTGGGGAAGTGTTTTCGATAGTTGTCGAGGATTGTCGATCGTCGATGGGCCAATGGTCAGGCATTGGACGAATTAGTGAGGAGTTTCAGTGGCCAATGAAGATCGTCGATGACCAACAGTCGAATCAACTAATTTATAGTTGCATACAATCGGTCATGAGGGAATTGGGTCGATGGYTGACGATTGCATTGGAAGATCATGGAAAKTGTCACATGCATCCAAAGGAAAGTGTCGATGGTCGATAGAGTYAGATCAAAAATCATTGTTTCTCCTSATTTGAGCTCAACASTTTAGATTAAAGGGTTGTTACAGTAGTAAAMAAATCAGTTTTATGTGAATTTTTGTGGTTTTTGAAGGTCATTAACTAGCAAGTCATTTTTGAGGCCCTAAACAAAGTTTTTAGCCAATCAAAACCCACAAGAACAGAGTACATCAAGGTATATTTTTCCTCTTTAKCTCAAATAAAATAACTCGGAGAGAGCTATCCAATGAGATAAATGGTTTGCAAAACAKAGCTCGTGTGAGAAAGTTACAGTCAAAATAATATGGGTAAAATTTTGACACCAGATTTACTTTCGGAGGGAATAACTCCATGCTCAGAAKTCCGTTTGGGGCACAAGAGAAATCAATGGAAATATTATGACCCATAGAAACCAGTGGTGAAACATGCAGGGGTAATTTGGGTAAAACAACCTAAACTTCTTCAGACCATAACTTTAAGCTCGAAGCTCATATTTGAGAAAAYAAATAGTCATTGGAAAGGTATTGAGGAGTAGAAGACATATCTCCACCCATAATTTTGAATTGGGAAATGAAAATTCTCATAAATTAATGAATATATTTTTTAACAGTAAAAGAATGGAAATTACAGCTTGTAAATGTTGTAACTTTTCGCTCGGAACTCAAATTGAGGCATGTGTATAGCCATTGGAAATAATTTTTAGAGAGGAATGCATATAAGGAATCAAAATTTTGGTTTGGTGCATTATGTCCTCCATAAATTAAGGAATAAATAACCTATATTCTAATGGATGGAATGTTTTATGCTATGCATGTTTCTAACATTAATTAATACATGCAAATTTCTTATAGAATTAGAGGTAAAAGAAAGAAACTTTGGTTTTTGTATGAGGACTGGAGTTGTGGATGATGCTTAGGGATATTATAGCCATGAAGAAGATATCAGAGGTCTCCATGTCAGCATGAGGAATGTTGATATATAGCCAAATGGAAGAAGATATAGGAAGAATCTTGTCACTATGAGAAGCCTGCATAGGGAAGTGTAGAGATATAGAGCTAATAACGAAAGGATTATGAAGGCTCAAGAAGAGATAATTCAGAGCTTAAACATGTTGCATAAGCAAGTTAACAAGGAATCTGGCACTAAGCAAACAGCTAGTGCTATACAAGTGTCAGCGTCTAGATCCCATAGAAAAAAAGATGATTATGGAGATGATAGGCAGTCAAGAAGTATGAGAAGGAACCATCATTATCCAAAGCATTCCACTAGAAGAACTCATGCAAGTTCATGGCCAAGGTGCAACCTAATTGTGTCTCCTATTTGGAGGCAAAGAAGAAGGACCTAGGTAGATATATTTCAAGGTGAACTTAGAAAGATCAAGTCACCTAATTTCAATGGTGAGAACATGAAATGAGAAGAGGTTGAGGCATGACTATTGGAAATGAAGAAATATGTATAGTTGCATGATTACCCATCTTGGGTAGAAACTAGAATTGCCACCTACCACTTGCAAGGAAACATAGCCATGTGGTGGGATCAACTTAAGAAAGCCAAGAGCCTTGATGAGAAGAGGACCTCATGGAGGTAGTTCAAAGGATATTTCCAAGATAAATATTTGTCCAAGAATTACTTTGAAAAAAAGATGAAAGACTTATTTGAACTCAAGTTGGGAACCATGACAGTGGACGGATATGAAAATAGGTTCTTTGAATTGTTGAAGTGTGTTGACTTCATTAAAGATGAGAAAGTAAAAAATCAAAATATTTCTATGTGGTTTACCCTCCTTTTGCAGTGACAAGATTCAATATGATAGCACCAAGACTTTGGATGAGACCATAATAAGAGAAAGGAATATTTATGAGAAAAGCAAAGGAAGGCCATTTTTCCAAACGGCTTGGAATGACAAGATGAAGGGTAAAAATAATCAAAGGAAGAAAGGTTTTAAGCCATGTTTTTTCAGGAATAACACCCAAGAAAATCAAGGTCAAGGATCCCAACATGAGCATAAGAATACAAATTCATCTAGGAAAAGGCCAAGGAATAAACCTGTTCAATGTTGGGGATGTGAGGGAAATCACTTATATAGGGACTTACCTCACAAAGGAGAAAGAATGAGAACTGTTCACAACAATCAAGAGGATGAAATAGTTGAAGACATGAGAGGAAGCATACCAAGGATTTATGCACCCTTGGATAACAAGCAAGATGAATATCAATCCCCCATGATTTAAGTGGAAGGTAATATTGATAACCAACCCATAGCAATTTTGATTGATTTTGGAGCTACCCATAGTAACATAAATGATAACATTGTTGAAATATTTCACTTGCAAAGAAGTAAGTATAATAAATCTTGGTTAGTTCAGTTAGCCATCGGGGCTAAGAGGAAAATCAATGAGTTGGTTAAATGTTGTCCGATAGACGTGAATGGACTCAATACAAAGCTAGATGTAAACATCATAGAATTGGGTTCATATGACCATCTAATTTGCATTGATAGGTTGGAAAACACCATGTTGTCCTAGATTGTTATAACAAGACAATCACTTGCCTTGATGAGGAAGGGTAGCAAGGAAAGATTCGGGGAATTCTAAGAGTCGTAGTTGTTAGAGAGATTTCAAATATGCAATTAAAGAAGAGTTTCAAGAAGGGATGTTATATTTTTGCATCCCACATGGAAGAGACAACCAAAGATAAAGTGGCAAACATTGAAGACCATCCGGTCTTAAGGGATTTTGAATAATTATTTCAAGAAATTTCAAGATTTCCACCAAAGAGAGACATTGATTTCTATATTGATTTGGTGTCAGGAGTTGCCCCAATGTCCAAGACACATTACAGAATGGGCATGCCATAATTGAAAGAGTTGCAGATGCAACTTGAAGAGATTTTAAAGAAGGGGTATATACGCCTAAGTGTGTTACCTTGGGGAGCCCCTATTCTTTTTGTGAAGAAGAAAGATGGAACCTTAAGGCTGTGTATTGATTTTTAACAACTTAATAAGGTCACAATAAAGAACAACTATATTTTTCTAACAATTGATGATTTATTTGATCAACTGAAAGGTGCAAGGATCTTTTCCAAGATTGACTTGAGATCAGGTTATCATAAAGTAAGGATAAAAGAAGAAGGCATGAACAAGACAACATTCAAAACAAGATATGGGCATTATGAATTCACGGTAGTGCTATTTTTGGACTATCAAATGTCTGAGCAATATTTATATGTTTGATGAATGGAGTGTCCAGGGAGTACTGGAACAAGTTTGTAATTGTGTTCCTAGATGATATAATTGTCTACTCTAAGTCAGAAGAGGAACATGATAAACATTTGAGAATGGTGTTGCAAGTTTTAAGAGAGCATAATTATATGTTAAGCTAAGTAAGTGCATCTTTTACCAAAAGAAGATTCACTACTTGGGGCATATAATTTCAGCAACAGGGATAAAAGTTGATCCTAAAAAGACAGAGGCCATTAAAGGATGGAAAACGCCAAAGAATGTGATAGAGGCTAGTTCAATCATGGGTCTTACCAATTATTACCAAAGATTCATAAAAATATTTTTGAAGATTGCAAGCCCAATCACTTCTTTGCAAAAGAAGGGAGTGAACTTCAAATGGATTTCCAACTGTGAAGAGTGTTTTCATCAGTTGAAGGAAATATTGACAAGGGCATCAATATTGAAGATTGTAGATTCAAATGAATATTTTGTTGTGTGCACCGATACATGCAAGGAAGAGCTCAGTGGAGTCCTTAGTCAAAATGATCATTTGGTATTCGATGAATCCATAAAACTGAAAGAGCATGAAATAAATTGTTCCACCCATGATCTAGAGTTAGTAACAATTGTACATGCATTAAAAATGTAGATACACTACCTTATAGGTAAGAAATTCGAGCTAAGGACAAACCACAATGGTTTGAAGCATTTGTTTGGACAACCAATAATAAATTCCAGACAAACTAGATGGATGGAATTTATGAGTTAATATGACTTCGAAATTAAGCATATAAAGGGAAAGGAAAATCAAGTGGATGATGCACTCAATAAGAGAGCTCATGAAATGCATATTGCAACCATTAGAATGTACATGGTTGATTTGGAATATCAAATTATTGCAGCAACAAATTCAAATCAGCAGTGTGTAAAAATAAAAGAAACATTACAACAAGGTAATTTTCAGCAGAAATTTAATTCTTATGAGCTGAAAGAAGATGGAATTCTCATGTACAAAGACAATGAATAAGTGTCGAATTCCAGTGCGCTGAAATATGCAGTTCTGAAGGAAATGCACAATGTGCCATATGTCGAGAAGTCCACATATCATAAGACAATTGCAGTTGTAAGAAACCAATATTGTTTTTCCAGGAATGAAGAAGGAAGTGACAAATTACATAACAAGATGTCTAGAATGTCAAAAAATAAAGATAAATAATAAACATCCAACATGTTTACTACAACCATTTCCCATTCCGGAATGGAAGTGGGAAGTTTTCATGGTTGATTTTATTATTAAGCTACCCAAAATAGTGAAGCAACATGATTCCATCATGGTAGTGGTGGATAAATTAACTAAAACAACGTATGTTTTATTCTGGTAAATACTACACACAAGGAAACAAACATTGCATAAATATATATGAAGGAAGTTGTCAGGCTACATGGAGTCCCTAAACAAATAGTTTTAGATAGAGATTCAAAGTTTACTTCCAATTTTTGTAAAGGTTTGTTCAAGGGATTTGGAACAAATTTAAATCTTAGTACAATGTATCATCCAGAGTTAGATGGAAAAATAGAGAGGACTAATAGGATAATTGAGGACATGCTTAGAATGTATGTGATGGATCAACCATCAAAGTGGGAATACTATATTCATTTAGTTGAATTTGCATACAATAATGGGTATTAGACCTCACTGAAAATGATTCCATTTGAGGCATTGTATGGTAGGAAATGTAACACACCCATGAGTTGGGATAATCCAGTAGACAAAGCAGTTGTTGGGCCATAATTGTTAAGGGAAATGGAAGAGATAAATAATAATTTAAAGGTTGCCTAGGATAGGCATAAATGTTATGTAGACAAGAACAAAGTGTTTAGAGAATTCAAAGTGGGTGAACATGTGTTCTTAAAAGTGAAGGCGAAGAGAAGTTCACTAAGATTATGAAGTTTCCCAAAGTTGACAACAAGACATTGTGGGCCTTTTGAAATATTAGAAAAGATAGGGTCAGTTGCATACATGCTAGCATTGTTTGGATCCATGAGAGTGCATAATGTATTTCATATATCATTATTGAAGAAGTATGTTCCTGACCCTAACCACATAATTGATTGGAATGTGTTCTAGGTTGAGCACGAAGGGGATTTCCAGGTGGAATTGGTACACATCTTGGACCGAAAATTCATAGTGCTCAAGAACAAGGACATAAGGATGGTAAAGGTTCAATTCACTTGTTACGGTCCTAAAGATGCTACATTGGAGCATGAAGAAAACATGTGGGCATAATACCCTTAAATTTTTGTCAATTTTGAAGAAAAGAGAGTGCAAAAGTTTGCTTTGAGTAACTAGAGTTTTGGAACCACATATTAGAATCCTAGTCAATTGCATTGGGGACCTTGATAAATGAATGGATCATTCCTTGGGTTAGCCTTGATAAACATATGGTACATCCTTTGGGTTAGCCTTGGTAAACAAATGGTGCATTCCTTGGGTCGGTGAGTTGAGAGGAACGAGAGATTTCAGTTGGAACTGTTGTTGAAGTTGTTAAATTGCAGAATTTTTATTTCTAAGTATTGTGATGTAAATTTTCATATATGTATATCGAGAGTGCACCAAGGACGACACACAATTGTAAGGGAGGTGGAATGTAACATCTACACTATAATTCCATTTTAATTAATGCTTATGTAGATATAATGTGTGGCTATGACCAAAGCAATGTAATACACAAATTGTATTTCTATGTTTTAATAATAAAATGTGATGCCATATGCTAAAGGGACATGGACAAGATATAGGGGCTGAATAAATTCACAAGAGAGGGGAGAGTCTAGGATAATGGCCAAGAGGGGTCCAAGGGGGAATTACCCATGTATATTAATTCAACCCATTTTCCTAAATTTGCTATTGGTGTATGAATCTCCTAAATTTTTGATTGAGTGTTCCCAAAGCTAATCATTGAATAATTGTAAGTGGGTGGGTGTGAGTAGTCACATCCCAAAGTTATTGGACACATGGAGGTTGAGTACAATCAACTTGGGGAAGTGTGTGAGTTAAGAAAATAACCCAACGAAGAGAAATTCGCATGGGTTATGACGATAGTTTTTAGTTAGTCAAGTTTTGTGCATGCAGAGAAAGTAGAGAGATGAACGAAGAGAGCTGGGAACTGGTGCAACCATAGAGGGAGAATTACAGAAAAAATTGGAGTGTATTGGAGTGTATTTGGAGCTGGAAAATGAAGAAACTAGTTGTTAGGTTTGAAGAATGAACTCCCGAGTGAGTTTCACTAAAACAATAAGTCTTTGTTTTTGTTTGTTGGTAATTTTCCTAGGAGCAGGTTCCCTTGAGTTTCCAGCTGAGAAATTCCTAGGGACATGTGCCAGAGAGGCCCTGATAAACGAATGGGACACTCGAGAGATTGGGATCAGTGAAGGAGTACATTCCTTGGGTTCGACAGGTCAAGAGGAAGAGAGCCGGTGGAAAATTGGGATAGTTGTAGGAAGATATCACTAGGTTGTGAGTTTTATGAGATGTGAGTGGACTGTGAGAGACCACCCTCTTTTGTGGATTACTATCCTTAGGTCGGGGGTGACTGATTGTTGATATTTGAAACAACTAGTCTATGGTTCGGTGGAACATCCATCCCATGCAGTTGGTTGCACACCATAATTAAAAGATAAGTGCTTTATCTTGTTGATGTGTTATTTCATGAGTTTATTTGTTGTGCATGAACTCTGTGTATTTAAGAATGATTAAGATGGATCCATGTTATTTTGGTATGGTGTAGATGCATCTATTTTTATGGTTATAGAGAATAGCTAAATCTATTTTAATTTATAACTGAAAGCTACAGGAAATTAGTTAACTATGAATGAATTAAAATAATTAACCAAAATTTCATTTTCATGAGTATTCTGCACTTAATGTTCCTTAGTTGGGTCTAGAGACATTACAGATTAGATGTAGAGAAAGAGGTCGAGGGAGTAAGACCCCCCCTTCCCTCGATGACGCCATTGAAGGGGGTTCAAAATTGAAATCGTATCAAAGGGAGACAAAACTCTGAGAAAGCGATGAATTCATCATCTAAAGTTTAACATTAAAGCACTGATTAAAAAAAATCAAAATTAACCATATGATTCACTTCAATATTATAAATTTAAAATGACATTCTAATTTTAAATTAATTATATTTATGTAAAAAAAAAATATAAAAAACATATATTTAATTAAGAGATTCATCTTATTTGATTTATATTTAATTGTTATATTCCTCAATAATTATGCAATATTTATTAAGAATTTTAAAAATATTCATGTAATTGACTTCAATATTATTTATTGGTTTTAAATAGTCTTTCTCATGTTGAGAATTTATCATTGGAACTTGTCTTATTATCACCCTCTCTTCTAGAGTTACTTTCTATTTTATCTTGAGATAGCTAGCATGAGATTAAACTTAGCTAGATCATTCATAATACACATCATTTTTTTCACTAAAAATTAAATAAATTTTATAAACAAAATAATAGGGTATGGTCCTACAGATATTAGCTATTGTGTATGGTCCTACAAATAATAGAATCCTAGCTTTTCCTGCTCAACGTTATCCACGTTACTGCAGTCGGGTTCGCCTAATATTGGGCGCAATGAGCGGGATCATCGATCAACTCAAATTTCTTTATGTCAAATCATTAAAATATGTGACTACGCACTTTATTGCTATTTTGGAGTTTTTGCATATTGAATGTTTGTGGGAAGATCCTCTTGCTCGGCAAAGGAAGGTTGTATTTATCCCAGGCATATATGGGATTTTATGTGCCTAGTGATGATGTTTTTGGAGGTGGGATTTTGGATTTTTTCTGTTGTCAACATAGCTATTGTATGTCAGAGATGCTCTTTTATGTTCTTAAGACATTCTAGATGCTAATATTTTGATAAGATATCATTTTTGTGAACAATTTATATTTTAAATAATATAAAATTTATATTTTGATAAGATATATTTTTGTGAACAATTTATATTTTAAATAATATAAAATTTAATTTTCTTGAGAAAAAAAAAATGCGTGAAAAGAAATTCATTTGGATAAACAACATTAGATAAATATGATACAAACCCTTCATTTTTTTTTGGCAAGATGTCAGCGTTATTCTGTTTGAAATTTGGAACTTTTCCAATTTGAAAATTTTCCATTTGAAATTTAAAACTTTTCCAGTTTGAAAAACAAGTTAAATAATTAAATTACAATCAAATAGTTAAATTGCAATTTAAATATATATATATATATATATATATATAAAAAGAACAAAATATTTTATTCTCCAAATAAAAAAAATTATACATTAATTTTGATATTTAATCAAATTATAATTTTAAAATTAAATTGTTATTATTAAATAAAAACTATATTTAACTTTATTATGAATTTTGGAATATCCACTTTGTTTCAAAGTTCTTTTCCACCTTTTATACCTAACATTTTATTTTATATATAACTACCATATCTCAAAATCTTTGAGATTTCCTCCCTATCCTAACTATAATTTTAAAATTAAATTATTATTATTATTAAATAAAAATTATATTTAACATCATTATTAATTTTGGAATATGGACTTTGAAACTAAATTATTTTTCACCTACCATTTTATTTTATATATTATTTTATATATGACCATTTTATTAATTATTTTCCACTTGCCATTTTGTTTTATATATCACTATTTTGTTTTATATATAGTTCTACTATATCTGTTTTTATATATAATTATACCATATCTCAAAGATTTTGAGATGTCCTCCATATCCTAAAGGTTTTGTGAATCTCAAAATCAATCAATATGAGAAAATCTAAACTCTATTAAATGAATCGGAATCATAAACATCTATCCAATGAAGTCTCTACTTACGATGTGGAATTGGAATGAGTTAGCATTTCATATCTGGGAATATTTTGGGTTCACCGTTTTAGGATCCTGTTGCCCTTTTAACGAAAATATGTGTACATGGTGAGTTCCAATCAATTCAAAACTTTTACATTATATCATTGAAATATGTAACCAAAGCCAAAAAAAAATAAAAATAGGCTCATATTTATTGATTTACCGCTGGATAGGAGATCCGAGAAGACACCCTTTCATTTCCTTTAGAAAAAGTTTAAAAATTATAATCTAATTGGTGCCTTAATATTACTTGGTGGAGATAAATAAGAGCATCGGGAACAATTGGGTTTCCTAAATGGTAGGCATATACTAGATGCCTCTTGTATTGCACAGGAATGCCTCCACATTATAAAAGTGAAAAAGATGAAGGCTCTAATACTCAAACTTGGTCGGAAGAACGCTTATAATTGTGTTAACTGTGAATTTCTTAGATTGCTCATTTTTCATACTGGATTTGGCCTGTTACTTACAAACTGGATTATGTGTTGTGTTACTTATGCTACTTTCTTTGTGTTGATTAATGGTGCCCCTACCCATTTTTTCTAGAGTAAGCGTGGCCTCAGGTAGGGTTGCCTTTTATCGCCATTGCTATTTATTTTAGTTATGGAAGGTCTCTGTCTTCTACTAAAAAAGGTCCAGACAGATGGGGATATTACAGGTATTAAGATTTCACGCTCCCTGAAGATTCTCAATCTCTTCTTTGTGGATGATGTTCTCATTATGACTAAAGCTAGTTTAAGTGAATGAAAGGTCATTGAAGCCTTACTGTCTACCTTTTTCCGAGCCTGTGGACTCCTTATAAATCCTCTTAAGTCTACCTTCCACTTTTCTAGCTTATCAGAGGTAGAGTTATCGTCGTTGAGTTCTCTCTTTACTTTTAAGTTTGTGGATCTCTCGGAAGGGTTTAGGTACCTGTGATTTTTTCTTAAACCTACAAATTATAGAGTTGAAGATTGGCACTGGCTCATCCATAAGTATGAGAAGCAGATCGAGCTCTAGTGCCACCGTTGGCTCTCTTTGGGAGGAAGGTTTATTCTGGTCAAGTCTGTTTTAGAAAGTCTGCCGGTCTATTGGTTGACGATAGCTATTATTCCGACCTCGATGCTTACTAGAATCAGATGGTTGATGTTCAACTTTTTGTGGTCAGGGAGTAGGGAAAAGGATCAGATCCATCTCTGTAACTGGGAGTATATTTCCAAACCAAAATCACAAGGTGGTTGGGGGATTAAGAATTTACCCTTGTTGAACAGAGCCCTAATAGTGAATACTTTGTGGCACTGCTTGATGAAAGACAAAATTTGGCCCAAAGACGACCTTTGGCACACAGTGCTATTGGATAAGTAC
>SNQJ01S0019183.1:10380-25789 GCA_010110895.2 Picea sitchensis | reverse complement strand
TGCTACACTAGTTCCCCTTTTTCTGAGTTAACTTTTGAACATAAGTTGAAGAAAGAAGACGTCCTAGGCCTAATTGATTTTACACCTAGGGTTTGAATTTTTTAGGGTTTGAAGGGCCTTGCTCTTGCAACACTTTTCATCCCTAGATTTATGTTTTGAAGCTAGCTGTTTTGCCAAGGATTTTTAATGAAAGAGGGAGGAGCATGAGGCCTTGCTTAAGCAACACCGGAATGAGCCTCCTCCCCTTAGGGTTTTGACTTTATGGCCCTGCCATTGCAACACCATAAAGCCTAACTCTCTCGTCCTTAGATTTAGATTCTCCCGAGACCTAGCCTTCCTTTTTGACTCCATAATACCCTAAGGTACTAGTCTAACTCTCCAACGTTGAGTGTATTGTTCCAAAACAAACCTTTCAAACTTCTTAAATTTGAAACCCTAACTAACCCTAACGTCTCACTAACCCTAAATTGATGATGACGCCATGCCTCTTTTAAGCTCTTGGTTGATGTAAAACGTTGTGGCTTAGTCATCTAAGTGATAGACATTGAAGTGTTGATAATTTCTATTTGTCTATTTGCAAAACGTCCACCTTTTTTGTCTACCAAACTAACCCTAAATAAGGTTGACGTCACCTCTAGTAGGCTTGACGCAACACTCTTTTGTAATGAGCATTTAATGATATTTGATGCATGGTGTTAATTCAAAGATTGATTATATACATTGAATGTTATATCATTTCCAGTGTTTATTGAGAAATAATATTATAAGCCATAGTCATTTTTGCAATCATTGACTTCGTCAATAATTACTGTTATTCATGCTCATGTATATTAAATATTGATAGTCATTGACAATTGAAGCATTAACCACTATTTGCATGTATTAGTTTTATTTTTGCTTTGTCTCGCAAACAGGTGCTTCTACTGTGGTATTTCTTCACTCTTGACTATCTTCCTGGCAGTAATCTGTGAAGGGAAAACTCACCTTGATCCTTTAAACCTTAGCCCCTTTCAAAACCCCAGATTACTAGGGACGTCTCCCTTGGGATTAGCCACCCTAAATAGAAAGAGCCCCCCATCGAGGTGATAGTGGGTGGGGAAGCTCCTGTTACACCAGTTTGATCCTTACCTAGCAGTTACCTGACCTAGACTACAAACTGAGTGATAACACATCCCATGCTTCATTCTCCAGAAATTGAACATCGTGACTGATTATGATTTTTCTTGCAATAGGATCATATAAATTGTATGTTTTTGTATCTTCAAAATACCCAACAAATATACATTTTTTTCCTTTGTTATTTAGCTTCTTTCTTATCTCAATTGGAACATGTGCATATGCGACACAACCAAAAACTTTTAAGTGTGCCACATTATGCTTCATACCTGTCCAAGATTCTTGAGGAAATTTGTTCTTCACACTCTTTGTCAGACATATGTTCATGATGTATACTGCAGTTGCTACTGCCTCAACCCAATACTCATTTGACAAATTTTTGGCCGCTAACATACTACGCACCATTTCCATGATGGTTCAATTCTTTCTCTCCGCGACACCATTCTGTTGTGGCGTATACCGCGTAGTGAATTGCTTGTAGATTCCATGAACTTTACAAAAGTTATGAAACTCTCTTGATACATATTCACCTCCTCTATCAGTTCTTATAACCTTGATTTAATAAACACTATGCTTCTCCACAAGTGATTTAAACTGCTGAAAACAACCCAATGCGCCAGATTTATGTTTTAGGAAATAAATCCATGTCTTTTTTGAAAAATATCAATGAATGTAAGAAAATATGTATTGCGTCCTATAGATGGTGTTTGCATTGGTCCACAGATATCTAAATGTACTATTTCCAGTGGATATTTTTCTCTATATGACTTACCAACTGGAAATGACTCTCTATGTTGCTTTCCAAAGATACAACCTTCACATATTCTTTCTGTTTTTTCAATCAATGGAAAACCTTTCACCATATCCTTTGTATGTAGCAACTTCAAACCTCCAAAGTTAAAATGTCCAAATATGAAATGCCATAGCCAGAAATCATCCTGCATTTCAAATTGGAATGTTGCTTGCATCTCTACGCCACCGTCTTCCTTTTCTTTAACATTGTGGGCACTAATTTTTCCTTCCTTGGAACAATGCACAGTTACTTCTTCACTTTCTTCTTTAAATGCAGTGTCAGACTACACATCTTTTGTGTCATAGACAACTTGCACTATATTTTTCTTTTTGGATGGCTTTAATGTCAATGGAAACATTATGTTTCTTTTCATCTGAATTCTTGCAATAAGTTGATTTCTTGGACATCTGTCCATAATCACACAGTGATTATCTTCCATGTAGATTTTGTATCCTTTATGTAACAATTATCCTGTGCTCATCAAATTATGTTTTAGTCCAGAAACATAATATACATCAAGCATAACCTTTTTTTCTCCTTGTTTAGTTAAAAACGTTAATACTTTCTTTGCTTAAGACAATGACTTGGATATTTGTGCCAAGTGTAACTTTAGTTTGGAATGACTTATCCAAACTAAAAAATAATTCTAAGTTTCCTGTCATGTGATTGTTGCATCCTGAATCTAGATATCATGTGTCACATGGACTTTCTTGAGCAACATTACATTCAACTAGTGCGACTATTGGTATTGCTTCAACGCACACCATAAACATAGGACTGGAAGGACTATCTGCGTTGTGTGACTGATCTTGACCTTGCTTGTTCTGATTATACTATCTCTTTCTGCACTCATATGCATAATGTCCATACTTTTTACAGTAATGGCACCGAATCTTTGATTTATCAACACTTTGATTACTTGACTGACTGGTATTTGGATTTTGACTTCTTCCACCAGTATTTGTAGGAATGCTACTGTGTCCACCTCTACAATAATTTCTTCATTTGCCTCTAGAGTTATAGATGACTGTGTGGAAAATGCATTTTCTAATGACATATTTGACCTATTCAATCCGTGTTCATGATTAATGAGGGAAGCTTGCAGTTCATTTAGACTAAACTGACTCAGGTCTTTTCTCTCTTCCAGAGTCACAACAAGGGTATCAAATTTAGGAGGAAGACTCCTAAGTACTTTCTCAACAACCTTTCTATCCACTATGGTTTCTCCATGAGACTTAATATGATTTATCAGGCCAATAACATGGGTATAAAATGAATCTACTAAATCTAAGTCCATCATTGACCGAATTTCAAAATCTCTTCTAATAATTTGTAGTTTTGAAGTCTTGACTTTTTCCATACCTTTATAAGAAGTTTGTAATATGTTCCATGCTTCCTTGGATTGCTTTGTTGATGCAACTCTTGGGAGTATGCTTTCATGCATGGCTTGATGTATGTAAAACATCGCCTTTCCATCCTTCTTCCTTTGATCTTTCAAAGCATCCTTCTTAGCTTGTGTGAGAGCATTGTATGCTTCCTGATCTATTGGTTCCACATAGCCATTTTTGACTATCTCCCATACATCTTGACCCCTAAATAACGACTTCATGGTTAAGGACCACACCTCATATTTTTTACATGTAAAAGTGGGAGGTTGCAGATTTGAAGTAGAAGCCATATTTTCACCTTATAACATAGCTTCTTCTCTTGAAACATACTCTAATAATACTACTCTGATCAACCTGTTATGATAGAACCTGCTTTGATACCAAATATTGGATCTACAATGCACAAATGAGTTATGCACAACATAGTTACAAACACTATGCACTACAAAACTTTGATGTTGAACTCTCACAAATTACCACGCTATCCATAGACTGTACGATTTACTACACACTGTGATAAAACACTTAATAAACTATTTATTGACACAAAATCAACAATGTGCTATAATTAGCACAATAACTCTCAAACATAACATAATTCAGTTATACACATGGATTTGTCAACACAGAAAATACTTGAAATTAATAACTTGGGCATTGCACGCTAATATAGAATACAAAACTGTGTTGGGATTAAGATTTAATGACTTCTGCAAACTTACAAATGGAGATTATGCTCTCATACTTCTCTGACTCCTCACACAACTGTTGATTCTTGATAACTATCGACTCTTCTCTTTGTTCTATTATGTCTGCTCTATCGACTACCTATAGACTCAGACTTATAAATATGAAGAATGAGACTTCCTGTAGAAGTAAAACCAACTTAAACAATAAAGATGACAATAAATTTCGACTGACTCTCATCTTCATAACAGATCTCAAGAAAGATAAAGATCGGCTCATTAAATAAACTTCTACTAGCACTCTTATTTGACGTGTCTGACAAACTAAACACATCTATTTTTCGTGACAGACAGAGTCTACGTAAGCGTGAAGCTCATTACTTGTAATTAATATTTCCAACAACTATATTACTACACTATTTCTACTCTAATTGCTATCAAATATGCTAATTATCATTCTAACATAGATATTTTTTCCTAGATCAAAGGTTTTTCATACACGAATACATCGTAGAAAATCCTTTGTCAAGCACCTCCTCTTGAATTTTAATAGAGGTCGAATTTGATGGCCAATTAGAGTCTCGAGACTTGGAAAAAAATTGAATTGGAAAAAGGTTGAATTAATGGGATCCAATTGGGGAGAAGTGATATGTGGAGGTGTGTGGTCAGGGAAGAAGTTTGATGGATGATTTCAAAGAAGCATTAGAAATCTAAGGCTTATTTCAAATATGGGTTCCTCAACGCCGGTGAAAAAATTGCTTCTTTTTCCATAAGCTTGAAACCTCTATAATATGTTTGTGTGTCTAGAATTGAAGTCTTATTTCAGAGATGGGTTCCTCTATGCAAGTAAAAAAATTGTTGCTTCTTCATAAGCTTAAGAAAATTGTTGTTTTTTCATAATCTTGCAACCTTTGTAATATTGTTTTGTGTACCTAGAATTGAATGACCCCCTAATATAATAAAATTGCATAAGCTTGCAACCTATGTTTGTGTACCCATAATTGAATGAACCCCTAATATGTTTTGTTTTAGGGTCACTAATTTTAAATAGGGTTTTTGTATGTAGAGTAGCATAACTGAATGTATTTTATAGTGCTTGCACTTTCAGGCTGGGCTGTTAACAAATTTATTTATGGCCAAAGCCATCCTGCAATGTTTTCTGGTGGTTTTGTTTATGTGGATTTTTGGCATGGTTATTTACATTGCATGTAAATGGTAACATCATATTTTAAGAAAAATAAAACCACAAACATTTTTTTGTTCAAGTGAGTTTTTTGTATGCTTATTACACTGCATGTGCAACCATTGCTACCATATTATTATAGCTTGTAAAAAATATGAAATAGTCATTATAAGATGACAAAGTTGCCACTTCGTATGATGAGAATACATTTATATCAAGTTCCATGCAAGACACGCCCCCCACTCTTCTTTATCCCACAACATGCAATATTGTCCCTTCCTTCATTTTCATTCATTGTGTGGTGTCCTGTGTTACACTCGGGAATTTGGAGAATTGACAAAATCAAATGGTCTATATATAATAGTACAAATATTGTTGCTAAGATCCTCTTTAGTTGGTATTTAATCGTTTGATATTGCATTAATACCAATAATGTATGTATGGCAAGAAATCAATAAACTTGTACCTTATTCTGCAGTGCCTTGGATTTTCCCGCTATAAAAATTGCATGATATATCTCTTATTCCCGAGCAGTCTTGATCAATCTATTTTGAGTTCCATATAATACAGAGAATAGGAAAAATCTCCAAAGGAATTGTGACAACAGTTTCAATATTTGCACCACCTCCTCTTCAATGCACAACATTTTTGGAGCTCTTTCCAGCTTTTGTTTCCCATATCTCTGGTAGAGTTTCTCACTTAATGAATTTTTATTTGGGTAATGTTGAGCCTTGAATTCTCCTGGAGCAATGGCCATGGATGTCTTTGGGATTATAGAGTTAAAAGTGGGCATATGCTATTCATTATTTCTTTCAGTAATTTAAACTATATATACGAAGGGGGAGTGCAAGCGTAACGAGGGTGATGTCCGACATCACCCCAACCCCCCGTGTTGGGCCCACAAAGGGTGAATATATCATATATATAAACTATATAAAACTGGTAGAATATCTTTGAAGGTATGAATAGAATGCAAAAAAAAATGTTAAGTCATAAGCCAAATATTGTTGTGATAGAATTCCAAGAAACTTGTTTTTTAGAACATTAAATTTGTAGATAAGTTGCACAATTGTACTATGAATCAACACTTTTAATTGGACATAATTGAATTGAAAAACAAATTTCATGGTGGTAAATCCAATAGGCATCAAATATATTACAAGAAACACTATGAAGTGAAAAATTTGACCAAAAGTGGTCAAGCATAGAACCCATGTCCTTTGTTGCTTGTGTTGTATGCAATACCAATCATCGGTTCTTCATAAATGAAGAAAATTTATTTTGCATAAATCACCAACAATGACTATGTTTTTATTCTGATCCATTTTTGAAAGTATCATTTGCAAGAATCATTTAAGAGTTGTTCAACAGATGCATGTGGTGCAACATAAATGTTTCCCAATTGTAAAGTAGTGTCTTGAATTCGTAAATCAGTAACAATTGACTCAATGTGTCTTGTTCCATGAGTGAATGATCTTGTAACACTATCTTCTTTTTTGTAACATGTAAAAATTCCATGGAGATGGAATGATGATTCGAAAGCATAGTTCTTTTGAAGCATACTTTGTTTTGGATTCATATTTGTTTGTGTTTCTTGAAAACACAAGATGTGAGCTTGCAAAAGTTGATAGTCACTTATGATATTTTCCACATGCAAAGCAATCTTCGTGTGTTCAATGAACTTATCAACAACAAATTTTCACTTTCTAGTGCTTTGAAGCCATATTGTAGTTCATATTGAGCATGTTTTCTAAGTCTATCTATTTCAAGGAAAACCTTTTCAGAATGCGAGAAATTTCTATCATGCAATTTGGTTACAAGATAAAGTGATTCAATATTTGTGACACGAGAGAGAGTAGTGTAAACAAGCCCATGTTGAGTGACTCCTTCTGGATCGAATGCCAACATGTTCATTATAATTCCCTTTTGATACTAAAATTGAAAATACTACTATAGATGCTCCCGTACGCAATGCCAATGTCACACAATGAAAAATTATCTTAAACCAACGTTTAATGCCTTGAAAATCGTGCTCTGAAATAATTGAAATCACCTAAAATTTAATGTCCCTTCCACACTAGACAAATAGGCATTTTTGTATTCCATTTTTCTTTTTAGCATTATTTCCACTGTCATAGAATCAGATAGATTTCTGGGCAATGCTAATTGGATTTTATCCAAGTTTGCAGGAACATTTATGATTGTTCCAGTGAGCCCAATTTGAGCTTTCTTGTAACCGATTTCTCTTATTTGTGCAAAATCCATTCTTGGTGCCACTAACCTCTCTTCCAAAGATGTCAATTTTGCAACAGAGGCTAATTTCTTGTTTCAACGTATTTGATAAGGTGTTGCAAAGGGAGGCAAGTCTCCATTACAAATGGAATTTTTGCATTGCTTGCAAATTTCACCATTAATTTCTATGTCCTTAGTTTTATTACCAAATGCCAATATTGAAAAATCTGATAGTATTCTATTGTTGATAGCATACATATCTTTTGCAAATTGCATACGTTCATAGATAGCACATGCATGAGTTAGCGTGTCCTCAATTGATTCCAAGTATTCTTTAATTGACTTCATTGTTTTCACATAGTTATTTTTACTTTGGGTTACAAAGATTCCAAGTTTTAGTATCTCTTGTTTAACATGCCTCACTACTTTAAATCCCTTCGCAGGAATTTGCAATGGCCTAATCTGCATTGTTTCATTGCTAAGTTGGTCAACATGTTCCAAATGCATGTTTTTTTTTATCAATACGTGTTCCTTATTTCGTTGAATTGCTTGTGTTTTCCTTAGGCATATTTTGACAAAGAACTCTCTGTGCAAATTCTTATGGTTCTTATTCGATGTATGCTTTTCAAGATTTTCAAGGTTCATTTGTATACCATGGACATGAATATTACCATGTTCAAGATGCAATTGAGTCAATGGGTGGAAATGTGCATGCAATTAGCCAAAAGAACAATGCATTAAATACAACACTTTTGAAGAAGGATTGGTTGCATGGAGTTTGATATCAATTGTTTGTGATTCAGTGCTCCAAAGATATATGTCAAGATCAATCATCTCACATATCCATTGGATTTCAAAATAACTTCCTTCTATATTACCATGTTCATATGGCATTGACAAATTAACAATATAACCTTGCAAATTAGCAATCAAGGGCACTTGTCGAATCATTGGTGTTGAAAGATATATATTGAAGAAAATAATTTCCCTAATGTCATTCACAACATAAGAATTGTAGAAATTTTGTGCAATTGCTTTCCTCAAAGAAGGGCCATCAAATCTTGTTGTCAATTCAGAAATAGATTCAAATATTGAATCATGCCAGTCTAAAATAGTTAAAGCATGCATTAAGAATCGTTTTTCTAAAAGTGAATGTTCTATGGAATGTATGCCCATTTCCAAAAATAAAGATTGTTGAAGACAAAAAAGGGAACAAATAGATCTAAATAAGATGTAAGAACGACTTCTAATTTGTATGACAATAATGTCTCAAAATTATTGCATGATGAGATTTGATTGTGGAACAAGATATTGTATACATATGCATGTTTCTTAACACGAAAACGAAGGTATAGTTTTCCTGTCTCAAATAACACAAAAAAAATGGAATGGAAAACCACTTGTGAAACCATTTAATACAAAAAGGATTGCCCCATAAGGCAACAATAGAAGGCCAATCTACACTAAAAACAAAAATATACATTTTGTGGAAATATGTATGAACATTATCCACATGGTGCAAACTAGATAAATAATCACTACTCAATTATGTTCTAAGTGAATATAAAGCATCATTCAAAACATTAGGATCTCGTGAATCTAAGCTAGATCGAAAGTGGTTGACAATTCCTTCTCTTATTTCAATGGGTGTATAGCGAAAATGTGTCAAAACTACTAATGCATTAAACAAACAATCTCCTAGTTCATAATGGAAGTTATGCAATCTAAACAAATGAAACCTTGCTAACTTTCGACCGATTTCTTGTAATTGTGGTTCATTTGGAAAAATAGGTTTTTTTCCAAATGGATAATTTGCTTTGTTGGAGTATTGTTTGTCTTGACTATTTGAAATCATTTTGAATGGAAGCAAGTCCCAAAAACAAGCAATCTAAGCAACAAACTAAAGTATTGATGAGAAATGTTGATAAGCATTTTCAAGTGTAAATTAAATGTCCATATTGGGGAAAAACATATAGTCTACAATGTCAACTTGTAATAACAACAAATAGAATGGAGATCAATGGACAATGCAAATAATAATAATAAAAAGAAAACAACAAAAGAAATATATCGAATTCAAAATAGTGCAAATATGGAATATTTTGAAATTCACTACATACATTATAATCACTACACCTGAAAAGAATTTGTGGGGTTTCACATGATTAGAACCAAGGTTAGGGCCCAAGTGTTATTTGCTTCAGAACCAAGGTTAGGGACCAAGTTCTATTTGCCTCAAAATCATATTTCCAGGTTTTCATTTTAGAAGGCAGAAGTCAGAGACTGGAAAATGCTTGCAAAATGCCATTTAGATGATATGATGAGTCTCCTTCATACAATACTCATATTACCATAACATATAATCAATCATTAATCCAAAACACTAAATAAATGCACATATTGAAAATTTGGTTGTTCTAGAGTAAAGGGTAGTTGCCCAGTTTCAAAGGACAAAATTTCTTTGCCTAGTATAGACTTATTTTATAAAAAATATACGCAACCAAAATGAAATCAGATCACCAACCAGGCCTATCGATTAATATAAATAGGTGATGGGAAAAGGAAATGACCACATCATACTCCACTGGCTAATATACAAGAAAATACAAGAAAAAACCAGCTCGCCAACCAGGCCTCTTGATTAATATACAAAGGTGACAGGAAAAGGCAGTGACCATGACATAATCCGTTGGCTATCGTTGATCGTCAATATGGTCTTCCACCTTAAATAAATTCTGAGGATCTCTCGATCCTCAGGATAGCTTAATTTACCCAGATTATTGTAATATATAAGGGGTAAATGGATCCTGAAAAGATATAGAAGAATTGCACCCAAGAACTCAGAAATTAGAATTGCTCTGCGTTAGCAGTTTTGTAAATGTTGTACCAGATATCAATAAAATATTTGAGAGGTTTTACCATTTCTGCATACTGAATTTCAAATAGCAGTGCTTCTAAGGACCAAGGTCCCAGTCTGAAGGAGCTATTGTTCGACTTGTAATTTTATCAGTTCAATTTCAGTTTTGTGATTTGATTCTCTTTTACAGTAGTTAAATGAATGCATAAGTGTGTTGATGGTTTTATATCATTTGCAAGAGATAGATATTTCCTTAAGCATTAGATGATTGTTGTTCCAATTTCTATTACTAAAATTTGATGCATGACAGTTCCTCATAAGTTCATATGCGTTGTTCCTTTCAATTAGTTTACATTTGTTGTTCCTTTCACTTAGTTTACATTTTTTGTTCCTTTCCTTTAATATATAGTTGTTGTTCCTTTCAATAGAAGTACAATTGTTGTCTCTTTCGATTAGATTACAGTCACTATTTCTTTCCATAGATAGAGTAATTCGCCTTTTTCCTTTCCAGTAATTTGATTCATAATAATAGTCAATTCTGCAAGTCTTTATTTAGATTCAATTATTTCTTTTAAAATGAATTCAATAGATTAATTAGTTCATTTCCATTGCATAACATTAGATTTCAAATCCTAGAATCTTTAATGAATGTTTGAGGAACTTGATTGTTGATAAACTCAGATTTTCTTTAACTACATGATTTTATCCTCTACGAGCTATCTGCATAGACTTTGATGATATTCGTGAGATAAAAGATGAATCCTCGGGTTGATAAATTAATGTTAAACTAAGGCTGGTTTTAGACATCTTTAGACCCCAACACATAGTCAGAGTGAATTCTCCTGCTTCAATTCTTCTTAACTCTGGGAGAAAATAAGATATGTGATGGAGATCATCCCAGGGTCTGTACGGACTAGTCATTGCCTCAATAATTTCCTCGTCTGAGGGAAATACTAATTCTGAAGAATCAATATCGGTGAGGGAACCTTGAGCTGATGTAGGCTCGAGAACCGGATATAACTCTTGTGCGGGAGTCAGATCAAGTTCGGTGGAAGCTTGCTGAACTATAGAGTATGCAACTTCTGTCATAGACAAAGGCATGGCCATGCCATGGTGCCCTGTCCCTTCCATCGTGGTTGATGGGAAGGAAGAGTCCACAGATTGTTAAAGAAAGTCATGCGAAACGATGAGATTTGAAATATTTCAGCCCTAGGCTGGTCGGGGACAGCCGATATGTAGTGGAAATTTTCAGTTAGAGGAGGGTAATCGAAAGTACCCATCAAAGGTGGGCACAAACCAAACCCTACATTGATGATGTTGGGCTGAGGGTTATCAATCATCAGGACTGTGGATACCCCCAATGAAGAGTCAAGATAGGAGAAGGATAATTGATCAATGGACACGATCCAACCCTCATGTGGAAACAACAAGACCCGGAGAGACAAAATGGGTTGGCCAATGGATTTCCAACACGCCAAAGACATCATGCATGTCGAGGCGCCCTCATCAATCATTGTGCTAAAAAATGTTCCGAGTAAAAGTTTTCGTGGTGTAAGCCACTACTATCTGAAACGCCACGTGGTAAGGAAGACGAGGTTTTAAGTCGGTCGTATCAAGCATGATCGTTCCCAGATTACAAGTCTCACCAAATCCTAAGGCAGCTAACATATCCTTTCTCTGGGAAGGGCAACTCTGGAGGACTTCCAAAGAAGACATTATATAAGGGGTTTGTGACAAATCCTCCACTACAGAGTAGTTCTAGGTGGCCCTTGCATTTGGGTTGTGGGAAGCTTTCTTGAACATAGCTTTTGGGATGCGTGTCATTGTTTTTCCCAAAGTATTCTCAATATGGAGAGGAAGATGTGGGTTTTCGACTTCTTTATCCTTCTCAGAGGTGTTTGGTATTCCGTAGTTGCATGTCCTAATTGTTATGTCAGCACTACCTTTCATCATGTACACATTTGCAGATGAAGGATTACTCGAAGACGGAGGGGGTCCCTGACTGACCCCTTCCGTGCTCGAAGAGGCTTGAGTTGAATTTTTCCCATGTGGAAATGGATTCGTTAAAATGACAGGTTTATGCTGTGCCAATAATTTCTAGGCCTCTGCAAACTGAGGGCACAGGTGAGTCGAATGGTCTTTCGTGCAAAGATTACATAGATACTTTGACTTCTTCTTTTATGTGTTTCCCCTGCCAACATTATTGGTAGGTTTATTATCCCCCTTACCATTTTTTTGTTGTTTCTTCTTTCCTTCATGATGTTGGGTGGCCTTCAGGTTTATCGATTTCACACTGTGTACATCCGACGTTTGAGTAGGGGGAGAATCTGAACTAGTGGTATGGCTGGTCGCTATCTATTGTATTGACAATTGCTGCAATTGATTCAACAACTGATCAATGAGATTCATTTGCATTGAACCAACAATACCATCGGCATGTGGCCCAGATATCTATCTGGTATTTTCAAGTATCAACTACGGTGCATCTGAAAAAACTTCGTAAAGTAAACTAGACTGAGAGTAAATCAACTCTAGATGTTGAGCTCTCATTATTGCTTCTTCTTCTTCTGAAAATTCCCCTAAAATTGCGACATCTTTATACAATTGAGGTACCAAGGACTTAAGGAACCACTCAAGAAGGAATTCTAGTGGGAGTGGTACTTTTATCAGACTCTTCCAGCGTCTCCATTCTCGGATGTGATCTAAGATATGGTCCGTTTTTGTCTGCTCAAAGTTGGCGAACACTTCAGTGTCGGCATCGTATCTCATAGGTAATTGGAAATGGTTTAAGAAATCAATTTCCAATTCACTGAAGGAAGAGTATCTTGAGTAGTCGAGCTCGATGTACCATTTCGCAGCACTCCTGATGAGAGTGCATTGAAATAACCGAAACTGGACAGAGTCATCTCTCAATGAGTTGGACAAGCACCATAAATGGAAGATAGTCACATGATCACCTGGATCTTCGTTAGGCTTGGTCTCTAACTTTGGAATGTCCGAAGGAAAATTGGTCGGCATAGGAGGCCAACATGGATCATGAAAGATGGGGTCATTTAATAAACTTGTTAAGTCTGGCAAGTGCAAAGTTTCCAGAAAAGGTAGTTTGAGTTGTTGAGTATAACTAGGGAAAAAGGACCATGTAGTTTGGCTGGCACCCGGTTACTAGGAAAAGTTAGGTTCTTGGCTAGGGTTCTTGTAATAACCATGTCTGTGACCAACGTACAGATTCTGCGTTTATTGAGACGTCATTGGTTGACTCCTGTAATAGGACTTAAAGGGTTGGGCTTGTGTCGCATTCCAAGGATTTTGGGAAGGGTTTCCCACTACCGATCCGACAGGAATAGGTCCTGAGCCTTTCCTAGGGTTCCATTGTCTATGGAAGGGGTTGCTCCCATTCGACATCCCTGAAAAGGGAACTGATCCCTGCCACAGATTCCAAAGTCCTTATGAGGAAGGAATTCCTAAGTTTTCCCCTGACCGAGATGACAGCTGACGAGAAAGAGTTGTTACCAAACGTGTCGAACAAAGAGAATGGTGTCGAACCTACCGACATCCTATAAGAAGGAAATCCTTGACTACCTTCTCCAAATGAACTATAGTTTACGTTCGGCTCGGTAGAGTGCTGGTGAGCACTACCAAGTGAAGGGGATGAAGGAGGTATATGACCCGCTCCGTAAGGGAAATCGTTATAGGGAGAAGAAGTGCCCCCCATGGATCCTTGCAGAGGAGCGTTGGAGCTCCCTTCCCCCAGACCTAAATTCTGTAGATTGGAGTAGGAAAGGAAAGAGTTTGTATCGAAGCCATGCATCCTGTATGAAAACAGAGGACTTGTCTCACTCTGGGTGAAAGGAGAAGTGATCGTCGCCATAGATATAATCATACCATTTCTCGAGGTAGAGGCATTTGAGACCATAGTGGCCCGGACTGACAACAGTTGGTTAGGAGGCGGAACACCCCCTGTAGTGACACTCGTAGAGGGAATGTGAGTATTCCATGAATAAGTAGCAACATTCGTCTCCATTGCTTCTTGTGACACTACCTGATGCTCATAAGGTTTAACTTGTATGACGATGGGTGTTGATAGATCGGTGATCAGAGGGTTATACAAACCAAGAGCTTCCGCTTCGAGTTCAGAAATGGTTGGTTCCTCTGGAATCAAATGTTCTCCTCCTGGAGATGGGTTGGGCTCAGTTTCCTGTGGCATGGTCGCCTGAAAATACCCTAGCTGGACTAGTCTTTGCCTTAGCGGTGGCTCCAGATTAACCGGAGGCAGGCCAAGAAGCCTTCGCGACCGATGAAGCTCCTGATACTCCACTGTGTGAGAATATCAATGACACACTAGGGATTCCTATTAAAATTTAAAGACCAACACACACTAGAAAAAGATCCTATGAGACAAGAGAAGCAGAGCACTAGCTAGTTGGAAGAACAGTTACACCAACCAACACTAGAACAACTTATCAGTGCAAGTGAAACTCGAATACAGAAGCACCCTCCGGGTATACTCTGCAAAGCGTGGCCTGATGTCTTCCCTAGGTACTGTGGTATACCCCCGTAGTCACCTGTGTAAGTCACTATGATAAAGGCAACTAGGTTTCCAGCACGCGAACAATCACCAGGTGGGTACAATAGACAGTCGGGTGGACTGCAATGAGCAGTGTATCAAGCCCGAAACCTATCAAGGGTATCAAAATAAAGTGTTCTGGAAGACAACTGAGGACCTCGAACGGATTTAATACCCATGAAGCTCTGTGGAAAATGCGATCAATGAAATCCCAAGATAAGCCCTCTATATGTGTTCCCCACTACGCTTGGTCGGATTTTGGAGGGGTTATCTTCGCTACCTTCCTGCCCGCGACCTCATGTTTAGCCCCTGAGTTAGAGGGGGGTCTCGGATAACTTTCATGGTTACTAGACTTTCAAGCACTCCCTAGCATGAACTCTTATGTTTGTTTTTGTAGCCTTGAAGAGTTTCCTCTCCAATCCTAAATCAAGGCTCTAGCCTAGACTACATTGATGGACCCTACAAACACAAAGTCTAATAACTTTTAATTAAGCTTTAATTTTAGTGGTTATCTTAAGTCAAAAGGAACGGAAATGAAACCAGTGATGTTATTTAAGAGACGAAAGAGAAGAACATAAGATGAAACTAAA
>SNQJ01S0019182.1:82627-93926 GCA_010110895.2 Picea sitchensis | reverse complement strand
CAACTGTAGAAAATTATTTTCGCAACTGTAGAAAATGATTGCCGCAACTATAGAAAATTTGTCATAACTGAGATATATATAGGATTAATTTCATCGATCTTCCGACAAATTCAGTCAAATTGAACAAACAATAAGTCAATGACCGTTTGATTCTCACACGTGCCATAGTTGGTCGTTATAACGACTAAAGTTCGTCGCTTTAGAGACTAGCTCGTGGTTGGTCTCTATAGCAATGAACTTTAGTCGTTATAATGACCAACGTGGAATGTTGGTCGCTATAGTGATGGACAGTTGGACCCCGAAAAAAAAATGTAAATTTAGTCCAAAAAAATAAAAACAGTTACAACGAAATTTTAAACCGTCGTAATTTACGCCCAATGTAGTAGTGCCAAAAGAGAAGCGGTTAAATGCTTAAATCATATTAGTTCCCCTACTCATTCATAACCTTTGTGAATTGGTTTGTGGTAACATATATGTTGCAATATACCATGATCCTTATCAATGGGGAAAACCACAAGTGGTGCCTTCTACTAACATAATGGTTGAATAGTTGTGGGGTGAGTATGTTTGATTGCTTGGCGTTACCCTCCCCTCCTTTGTGCTATAAAAATAAAATAAATCTCTTACTGGAAGTACTCCATAGTACCCATCTCACATGCTTTCCTAATTTTCCCTTTAAAATAAGTAAGATACACCTAACATCTTTGCTTCTTGGAAGTACTCCATAGTACCCATCTCACATGTTTTCCTAATTTTCCCTTTAAAATAAGTAAGATACACCTAACATCTTTGCTTCTTGGAATTGTTTCCATGACATCAAATGCCTCCTTATCTAAAATAACTTATTATCTTATATTGGCTGAGAGAATTGGGTTGTGGTAACAGATAAGCACTTATATACCATGAACCTTGTGTCAATGGAAGCATGCACAATGAGTGGGACCTCCTACTAACATAATAATTGATTGGATGAGCAATGAGCATATTTGTTTTCTTAATCTTCCCCTTTTCTCCATTAGATAAGTGGTGGGCATATTTGTTTTCTTAATTTTCTCCTTTTTGCCCCCCAAAAATATAAAAGCTATAAGCATGGAACTATTTAACTTTCCACTCACAAACCTAAAGACAAAATCAAGTAAATCTTCAAACATGAAAAATTATTAATAATAAAAAATATTATATTATAATGTGATTAATATTAATATAATAGAAAAAAAATATTAATAATAAAAAAATATTATATAATGTGATTAATATTAATATAATAGCAATTGAGTCCTCGAGGTGTAGGATAGTCGGTGACAGAGTGTGTTGTTAAGGAACTATGTGATGTTAAAGTCATCGGTTCGAAACTTGTAGGGACAAAAAAAATCCATCCATGTTAAGGGTTGGTGTGGCTTAGGCCGGGTGCGATCCCCAAATGATTTTGATGACTTAGATTCCCCCAAGTCGCGGTTTCTCAGCCACAGGCTAATCCCACAGGTCAAAGACAAACTAACAAACAAAAAAAATATAATAACAATTGAATAATAATAATAACATCAATATTTTACACATTTTTATTTACTCCTCATTTTTATTAATTTAAATATTTTTATAATCTTTTAAAATGAATCAAAATTTTAGAAATAAGGTTTTGTTTTACAAATATATATAAATTAAATTAAATTACAATTTTAAATAATTTTTTTTTAAGTTAGAAAAATTAAATAATTGTTTTTTATATTTGTTCACTATTTACTTTACTTCATAATATTTAAAAACATGACTATTTTAAAATTATATATTTTCAATTATTTGTTAAAAAACTTAAATCTCTTTTTAACAAGTGTATCATGCTACGATGTACTGCCTCCGAAAACTTTGGTTTTTAGTGTCTACAATACAATAAGCAATAGAATTTCAAAGCTAGTTATTATTTTAAATTTTGTTAATTTTTTGTAAGTGAACAAAATCGATATATAATAAAATGATATTCTAACATAATATAAACTTATATGTCTTTACAATTTGATTATACAAAAGTAACCACTCATCTAGAGCCAAAACTTAGAATGATTAAACTATTATTTATTATTTTATACCTAATGTTTTTATATCCAAATTCAAATTCCATGGACTATATGTCATCTATGCCCGCTACCTCAGTTGATTATTTTAAGAGAAAAATATTTTAAGGCAACCACCTTGATTTTATATATAATCGCTTAAACTGTATTCATTCTTTGTTGAATTTTCGTAACAGAAGAGACGCTTTTGTACATGTGATCTCAAGGTGAGGAGAGGTTATAGATATGCGAGAAGATACGTTTAATCTGAAATTTAAATTTAACTCTTATATTCAGTAGACATTAAATATAAATAGATGGATATCAAAGTTGTGTCATCTCATTGTACAGTTCTCAAATCACTTTCATGTGTAATTTCTATCATACAATTTGGGTGGGCTCACTATATTAAGACTATATCCTGACCATGTTGTCAGGTTCTGTCCTTCTCCATTAATTCAAGGTCTCAAAACATGTGAAAGATGCAATAACACTATCAATTTATTGACCAATCAGGAGTAAAAAAAATACTATTTTTGTTATATTAATTTTTTTTTTTTTTACTTGTTATGTTGAACATTAAAATTGATATAAATTTTTCAAGTCAACACAAAACTAATATGAAAGTCAATGCTAACTCATTGTTGTATACTACCTTCCCCAGTACAATAAGAATATGGTCTTTTCATGCTTGGCATTAAATATTCATGTACAAATTTGACAAGTTAGAAAATAAGCTTGATGGTCTATGATTGCTTTGGAAAATTTTCCCCTCATTTTCCAATGCCTTTCGTGCTATTTGGTGTTTTTGTCAGCATGACTAATCACATGTGGAAAGGTTATTGTTCATGTGTAGAAATATATTCTTGATTCATGGACTTCAATGTAAGTTGACCCATACAACAATTGTGAGGGTCACTCACACAAATTTTACAGCTCCATCACTTATAAAATATATCTATGTTTTCTCTTTGTTACCCTCTCAAGGGTGACAACTTTTGGATACCCTAAAAAGGGTGTCATGTTGATGATTGCATGAGATGTCATGCTCATGTTTGGTAGAAACATATAGACTTCCTCTTGATCTCCACCAAATTCATGATCGTGCAAACTTAGTTGTGCTGTAGCTCACTTTCATCCCCAACTCCTCAGATGGCAAATGCATTGTGGTATGGTTCCCAATTGTTTCATTTGACATTCTATGTATCAATACCTATTTGGACATGATGATATAATTTTTTACCTTGTTGTAAAGTGGTAGATGCCTAACTATTGTCTTTTAGCACTTCATAACATTATATGGTTTTATTAATTGCCTCGTAGTACCTTAGGGAACATGTTCTCTCATAGAAGTGTGCCATCTCTTGGGTTAACTTGTATCACTGGGTGTCTAAAATAGATAACATTATCCATATCCCAACCATACTAACCATTTTCCACCTTCCAGTATCATTCATTCCATCCATATAAAAATTGCATCTTGGTCATGTATGATTTCTCAAAGGTCAAAAGGAAAGGTCAAAATTGATAAAGATTGAATGAATAGAACCAATAAGGCAAATAGGTGAAGAGCCAAAGTTAAAAATACAAATATTAAGCTTGAGTAATGCCCCTCACTATGAGGCCAATGCCCATAGTCCCTAGTTTTCCTATGAATATCTAAATAAAAGGGACTTGTTTGATAAAATGAACATCTAAAGAAAAAAGCTTAAAGGGGTAGTAAGAAACAATGATGAGGATGCTAACACAACGCTAAGCTCCCTCTAGAAGGATATTATAAAGTATAAGTCCTATCCAAATAAATCTAGATGAATAAATGGACGAATGATAAGACTTGTGCATGTATAAAACTTTGAGGGTCATCACATGAACCCATTCCTATTTCACCTTTCATCATTATTACTCATTATTACCTATCTTTCACCTAGGTACATAGGAAATATGGGTTGTCTTAGGATTTGATGCATGTACAAGGGTTAATATTATTCCCCAAGCCCTTCTTGGGATGTCTGACTACTTCTGTGGCCTCCTTCCCACTGGTTGGATGACATAGTGGCCACTTGTACCTTATTTTACCTTATCCCACGCACAAACTATCTCTCTAGCTTTGTTTTCCAATCCTCCTTAGTATCCCACTATACTCGTACAACTCCCATGGATCAACAATCTGATCCACAATTATCTCTTCATCGACTGATCCACACATGTAGTAGCTCATATGTTGTATGGCATGAACATACCTATACAATGAATACTCTACAACATCCGTACGTTGTATGACTTCCTCTCTCCCCCCTTTTTTATATGCATTTTTAATTTCCCTAAAGCTTGCAAAATTAAAAAACTTTTCTTTGCTGCAAAATTTCATATTCCATGCAAATATGGTTTCATTCTTCAAATCCATGACTTTGATAGAAAGTTAATTTTCCTAACCCATCGCCCAACAATTAATTCCAAATAGATTACTTCTATTTAATAAAATCACAATTGATATTTTAACTAAACATTACAACGAACGCATAATGAGAAACCAAACACTGCACATGATATTTTTAGGTAAATCACCCCTGGAAAAAACCCTAAGGGAAAAGCAGTGTTGAGTTGATTTTATTAAATAAAATCCTGGGCTCCCGTCCTAGGATATTGTCCCACCTAAGGATTAATACAATGCTTCAAATAGCCTAGCATATCACACATGTCTACTATCTTCCTTACTTCCCCCTTGCTCCTTTTTTCTAACCTTTCCCACTCACACTTGGATGAAATGTCCTCCTCACCCAATCCTTGAGATATCACTCATTCAATCTATGTGTGTCTCATCCTCTCACTTAGGTTTCCTTTTATAATGTTGAATTAACCCCAAATCCAAAACCCTAGATATCCAAATTGATCAAAGGATGAGATTAGATCTCACCTTCACTTTAGATCTAAGGGCTTGGATTTATTTAACACACTTAAGTTACTAATGCCAAAAGCTTAGGAATTTAACTTAATTAAATTCACATTAATTCTAAAAGTACATTCACTTTAATAATCACTATTAAAGTGAATCTCCTAAGTCCCAAGAGGTAATAATGATGAATCCCACGTTTTAGACACAAACAGATGTGGGCGCACATGTCCAATGCTAAATACATTAACACATTCAATGTCAGAGGAGGATTCAACTAATGAGTGTTTTAAAAAATAATGCAAAAGGTAAATACTAAATAAATATTATAGTTGTGATATAATGTAGCCTATGTTGCAATATATAAACTATTGGAATTTGAAACAAAGTAACCTTAAATTTGGGCATCTTTCCCATACAATTGTGAACTATTTCAAATTATTCGAATACTTTCTTTCTTTCTTGTCAATACATCTTGGTGACCCATGACAAAAGATATGGAAAATCAAAATTTGACAAACTAAGAAGACTCAAGTCACCTTAACGTTTGATAGATACCTCTTCTAAAAGGATTTTAAGTATCTCTCTAACTTCGACTACAAGTTCCTCTATGCCTTTATGTTCGTCTGATATAAAAAACAAGGTACAGTTGCAACCACAATGTCATGAATGATGGCTAGGTAAACACCATAGGATCATAAAATTGGGCATAGAAATCATTAGAGGATATTTCACAAACCAAGCTTCATTTATCACAAACTACATAGATAGTATGCATCTTCACACTTTGCATGCATAGATTGAACACACACACACAATTCAAGTATTGATGAGACATAATGCAAAATTTGATAGGAAAAATAAATGATTCAAATGATTAATCAATTGATTATGTGAGGTTGCATTTCTTTGATGTAGTTATTTTTGCATGCCCAATTCTTGTTGTCCCTACAAAAGTTTTAAGCTATATTTTTTGTTCAATTTCTCTTTTTTGTTTTATGTAAATTCGACAAAATATGACTTTTTCTGCAAACATTCAAAACAAGTCATTGGAATCAATATGCAAGAGAATAACAATTATTTGGTTCTTGTGAATATGTTGAATTAGAAAGAAATAAATGGATCATTATTTATATTTTATCCTTGCTTAGTAAGGATATCATTCAATTCGAATATGAAAATTTAGGATATATCTCATAAATGAACCCTTTGGAAGATATACTTGTTTTAAGTTATTTTTCTTTTAGCTCAAGGGATTAGCCTAATTGGTTGTTTCCAATGTTGTTGGGCACTTGTCTAGATCCATGCCAACATGTGAACGGTTTGATTCCACTTGGGAAAGATGCACTAGTCTAGGTCGATGGGTTGACTAGGGATGGCATCCAAAAATATGGAGAAGTATCCCTTGGGTTTCCCCATGAGGTTTTTCTTGGAAAAAAATGCTTGGAGTTAAAATTAGGAAATTGAAGTGGTAGTTGTTAATATGAATAAAATAGAAACAAGCCACACTAGGGTTCGGTAGTAATGTTGATTTGCTCGCAATTGAGCTCTCTAATAGTGACAATAGCTATCGATATAGTTTTTTGCATTTATCTACTCTTTTATACCTGCATGGCTCTAGAGTGTCACATAATCTATAATGTGATTTATATTTATGAGAACACATGTTTCCATATTGATTTCACACTTGTTAATTTTATTATTTGTTTGCAGAAAAAAAATGAGTGCTTATTGAAGACTTATGGATTTTTAACACCCAACTTTTAGAGGGAGACTTTGTTCTCAAAATCTTCTTTTGACTAACAAACCAATTTTCTAGCTAAGCCCGCTAAGGCCCTTGCTCCTAAAGATGTTGATAATGAGGCTATAGTATAGACTCATTGTATTTTGAAAAGAAGAGTCTTTGTTTTTACTAACATCCATTGAATATTTCTAGCTAAGCCCGCTAAGGCCCTTGCTCCTAAAGATGTTGATAATGAGGCTATAGTATAGACTCATTGTATTTTGAAAAAAAGAGTCTTTATTTTTACTTTAACATCCATTGAATATAGTGAGTTTGTTATAGAGTGTGATGATACTTTGAATTGTTTGGAATTATGATAATATCATTCTTAATATCACACCTAAATGTTGTGTAATGATACACTTTATTTCAATGTTGTGTTGTGATATTATTCAATTTCAATGTTTTATTAACGATTATGTAGTTTTAAACTCCTTCATTGTTATTAATGAGGATTGTTATTACCTGAATTGCAATGTTTTATTAACGATTATGTAGTTTTAAACTCCTTCATTGTTATTAATGAGGATTGTTATTACCTGAATTGTAAATGCTTACAAGTGATTTGTTTTGCAAATTAGTATGTTGGGTGGTATCTAATGGAAATTGAAGAAGCTAAGTTTTTTTTGTCCACTACATGCCTTTCTAAGTGCCTTTCTAAGTGGATACTCGAAAATGTTAGAATGGGGAAGACAAAAATGTGATTAAGTATGCTTTATTTTTTACTTAATGTTGTGTGTGCTTCATATTCATCCCACCTCTAAAAAGATAGTGGTATGTCTAATAATTTGTCATCATTGCAACCATGGTGATGGAATGATTAATGGTATAAATTGTATCATTATTTGAGAAATATTCACCTTTTGCAAATGTGCACCAAGACTTTTCTATAAATATGACAAGTTCCTTGAACATCAACATTATTGGCATGTTAACTGCATGCATTTTATATTTGTCTGTATTTATCAATTCTCTTTTGAATCAAGGGTGAAAATATCTGATTCCTTTTGTTCTCTTGCATTGGCCCAAGCTATTCAAAATGAATATGTTATATTCATAAGAATGATAAACTAATGACTATGGTTAAGAGGCTTCCCTTGGAGCAAGCTATTCAAAATGAATATATTCTATTCATAGGAATGATAAACTAATGACTATGGTTAAGAGGCTTCCATTTGTTAAAAAAAAATAAGTTATCTTTTGCAATTGTCAAGGTTTAATTGTTGTTTTTAGGTTTAGAGAGTGATGATGTTTTTTTAAGCATAAGAAGATCTTCAATATAATAATTCCAATAGAAGCAAGGTGCTATCTAAAACATATCTATGTTAGTATATAGAACACAATTTTGGACGTGGATTTGTTATAGTATATAGAACACATAAACATTTAAAATACAATAGACATTATTACTACTAAAGTTAATAAATATTCAATAATAAAATGAATAAGATATAATACCATCTTATAAATAAGAATTTATAAAGTATTTATTAAGCAAAGTTATGTCTCCATTTTTAATAATACTCTATATACATAAGAATATAAATATCATGGAGTCTTCACTCAATGAACTTATGACATAACACTTGTATTCACGAGATATTAAAGAATACCCTCAATTTCACTAGATATTAATAAATACCTCCTAAAATTCTTTTGTTGAAGCCTCTCCTAATACATCTTTTTAATATAAAAAAAAAATCTAATTTTATTAGATACCCTTTTTTATACCCATGTACCCCACATCTCCTCTCCCCTTAATAAAGTGAATCAATTATAATGATATTTTATAAATAAGAAGTTATAAAGTATTTGTTAAGCAAAGTTATGTCTCTATCTATAATAATATATTATAGAAATAAGAATATAAGATAAATTAGTAAATTGGGTGTAATTGTTGGAAGATTGATTGTTGTCATTGATGTCAACCCTATCCATTGGCTTTTGGACCCCAGAGTTGATCGAAGTAGATAGACATGAAGGAAATTACACATGCAGATACAACACCCATGGATGGATAGTATAAGTCACGTCACTTCCGGTGGTATGTGGCATGCCACATGGATCCTCACGATTGAAGAGAAATGAATTTTTGAAGATAACAATGTAAATTGAAGCAGAAACTACATGTCGACCCTAATGTTAAAAGGAAGTGACATAAAGGGTATAAATACATATCATTATACATTCATTTTACACACACAAGTTTGTTAATGAAAAATGAGATATAAGTCGAATTTCAGAGGAAATCTGAAGTAAAAAAGGCCAAATTTCAAGGGAGGATGAAGTCTCTTGGTGATGTGTTCTAAGGTATGTTATTTACAGGTCATCTTACCATTTTCGATATAACTTTGTTTCTAGAATGATTCAGATGGTGAAATTCGGAGGCTATTGAGAAGACATATCCAGGTACCTATGGTAAAAAATTCATCTCTTTATTCACTAAAATTTTGAAGATACACTCTCTGGAAGATAGGGTTTTTGACTAGTCCTGAAGCTAGTCATAAACATGTGTTCCAGGTAAAAAAATCCTAACTTCTTCATAGCGAATCCAAATGAAGTGAGACCAAATGCACTGGAAATAGCAAGAGATGTAGTTTTGTGTGTACGGATTTCATAATCTTATGCTAAATATTGAGCACGTGGTATTCTGTACAAGTTCGCTCTCCTGAATAAGCCATAATTGAATAAGGTCTACCATTTTCTCTATAACTCCTTTTTGGGTGGAAGGAAGGGGCAATGATGGAGAGGTCAACCCTCTCTTGATATTGGATGATTGTATATTCCTTTTGGAGGTTTATCCCTCCCTTTATATTTGGAAGTTGTAGCTTCCCTTGGAAGTCATTACTTCCCTTGAACAATAACTATTGATTATTTCTCATATATTGTGCATGGTGTATTGTGGTGTATTGGTGTAACTCTTCTATTATTGTTCATTGCTCATTGGATATAATTGAATATATAATCTGGTTGAAATATAAGTTGATTTTTTTTTTAAATTGTACTTGATTCACCCCCTCTCAATATCAACTGTAATTTGACTAGTTATAACTCGTGAGAAAAATTGTCACCTTCTCAATTTAGATAGATTGAAAACTTAGTTTGTGACATGTTACTGGTAATCTATCTATGATCTATTTATGAAATTTCAATTCAACAAATTTTTACAATCTTTGAAAAAACAAATCACATGCATCATACCATTTAAAAAGTTAAAATTGTAAGTCATGAGAAAAATTATCAACTTCTTTATCTAGATAGATTGAAAATTCACTTTGTAACATGTTACTGTTAATGAATTTATCTATTATCTATTCATTAAATTTCAATTCAACAAATTTATATAATTCAGAAAAAAAACAAATCACATGTATCATATCATTTAAAAACCCCAAATTTTAGTATGTTTAGAGTACGCTTATTAAAAAGAGAATTTTACCAATAAAATAATAAGTTTCACGAGCTTAGTAAAAATTAAATAATTTATTTATTTAATAAAATATGTAAATCTCAATTTTATTAAAATAATATAAAATATATTAATTACATTATAATAAAATATTATAATTATATATTTTAAATTTTAATAATGAGTCAAAATATTTATCATTTAATCTTATTTTTAAACTTTTAAAATTAATAACCATTACAAATATATTATTATATATTAAATTACATATATAAATCAAAGAATAAAAAATAATTACATTAAATTAAATGATGGTGTAATCTATATAAAAGACTAATATAAGAAACAACAGTACTGATAACAAGTTTGATAACAAGTTTGGAATAATATAAGAAACATATGTAATGATAACAATTTTGGTGCTACTGTTATGATGTTTTAGATAAAGACTTGTATATCCAAATTGACTAAAGATTTTGTACTATTCTTTGCACTATTAGAGAAGTCATTGAGGTAGGTACCATGACCCAATCAAGATGGTAATGTTTATAATATCTTTAAACTATTATAGGAGTTTCAAAGGGAACCACACATTTCATGTCACAAAAATCCGTTGTTATGATTGATTTTTAATATTTAGATTGAGTTAAAAGGTGTATAAATCTAATTTTTTAATAAATTAAATTTTTATGTGATCTTTTTATTTTTCAATTTTTGGTTTTGGGTAGTTTAAAAATAACCAAAATTTTATATAATTTTTTTATTATTAAAAAATAATAAATTAATTTATTATTTAATTATTTTTTTCAATTTTATATTTTTAAATTATTTTATCAAATTTTAATTTTTTTTAAATAGAGTATAAAAGATGATGATGATGATGATGATGATTCTTCCTACTTCTTTGTGCCCAAGGGGAGATTGACTAATTACTTCTGTTTGTTTGCAGGTCATCCATAGCTCTAGGATATAGCCTCGTCCTGTCTCTTTAGTATATCTTAGCATTAAGATTATTAGCCCTTAGATTTAGATCCTCTCTCTCTTTTACACATACTTTTTGAGCCAACCTCTCTTGGATTCACTTCTCCCACACTTTGCCTCCTACTTTGCCAAATCCAGTTTTCACGCACTCCCTACTCTCATATAGCACCTTAGTTTGGTCACCTACG
>SNQJ01S0019182.1:59697-72723 GCA_010110895.2 Picea sitchensis | reverse complement strand
GGAATTTTGACTATAAAACTCTATCTCTAAGTTTTTGGCACCAATTTTTTTGAGATTTTGTTTGTTTTATATTTCTCTTGGTGTTTAATAGATCTAAGTTAAGATGAATATATTAATTAAAAGAAGTTGTTTCATGTAAATAGATATGAGGATATGTAAATATATATAAGGATGGTGTTAGAGATAATGCCTAATTAATGCTACATACTAGAGTTTAGAGATTTGATTCGGTTTGTTGAAGGATGTTGAGAGATTCTCTCAACCTCTCCCTCCAATAGTGGAATAAGTTGGATCTCACAACACTTATTTAAGTTTGATGTATCTCTGTTTATTGTGGGAAATACAAATTATTATTGTGTGTATCATTTGTGTAACAGTTGCTCTCCATATTTTCAATTTTGTATCAGAGCGTGCGAACTTATTTTCATTGTGAATTTCTATCACGAGATTGCCATTCCGCCGTGTGAGGTTTCCATTGTTAGTTAGGTATTGTGCGAATGAGGCACCGATTGAGGGAAGGATGTCGTGTTCTTGTGATTGATCACTATCAATATGAAGAAGTTTTGTCTACGCACCAGTAAGATCCCTGGTCCTGTCTGGTCAGTGATCAGATCTGAGTTGTTTAAGCATGAGAGAGCATGTGTCTCCACCGTTTGAGCTGACAAAATGTATACATAGAAGTCATTGTTGTTGCATAAGGAAGGAATTTCAATCTGAAGGAGTCACCCAATTGTTTGAGTTTAGTCAATCCAAGAAAAGGAGTTGTGTTTTTGTTTGTTGTATATTGCTTTCCTTAATTATGTATTCTTTCTTCATGATTGTGTGACGATTCTGTTACTATATTCATCTCCATGGGGATGTATATAACAGGAGCTTCAATGGATTACAGGGAGCCCAAACTCAATTCCTGAGAGCCATCTGCATATTGCTTGCTCCTGCCGCTGTAGTTTCTAAGTACCCGATTAAGGAGGTCGTTGTCAAACACCGAGTGGATGACATATTAACTGTTGTTGTGTGATTGAATCAAGACGGTGTGGAGAATATCACTTTAAAGAATATCGTAAGTCCATCCACCTTGTGAATCATGAGTCTATCTGCCAGCAAGAGGAGGTCGAAATTTGAGGAGGAGGTCGTAGATCTGTGATCCATTCTGCCCACCTGTAAATCTTAGGGATGCAACTCGCTTGTGATCCATGGTATATCTTGAAATTAATTGTTTGTCGAATGTTTCCTGAACCATTGATCTGAGCTACAACAAAGGCATTGATACATTGTTGCAAATATTCTGTGCATCATCTATGAGTATGAATCGCTCTGCAAAAAGATTTGCACACCAGTCCAGAAGAGTTGGTGTTTCATTTGCTCTATCTCTATGATATTAATGCACTTCCTAGAATAGAATCGTATGGAAAAAGCTAGCTCGTTGCCATTACATTTGGTTAATCTCCTGAGAAAATGGCCATTAGAAATGTTTCCTTTGGTGAATTAGCATCTGGTATCCCGCTATGGATCGATATAAAGGAGGAGCCACTAGACAGACATATATATCTATTTATATGTGGTGTGTGAGTAAGTATGAGTTATAGTTTAGTTTGAGAGATTGTGAATTCCATGAATGTATTGAATATTGTATGAGATCTTGGGGTTTGAAACACACTGAGTCTAGTCAACTCAATGTGTATGAGGAAAGATTGTTAGAATTGACTACTCTAACAAGTTGGAGGTGCAGAATGAAGATCCAAGATGATGGATTCAAATCTTTTGTGTGGGTGTGCTATTTATGTGTAAAGGAAAAAATAATTCTTGTTACTTGATATAAACTAGTAGCACCAGTTTCAAGAACAACGATTCTTTTAAGGTCATATTGTATGATCGAATTTTGAGGACATTCCATACCTAGACTTCCTTTCTAGAAACTAGCGGATAGTCGAAAGAAAAATATCTGACAGATGGAGGTATGTCCATAGGATACTTCATTACTTGACAACTTTTCTCATGGAAGCCTCGGTGAGCCGAATTTGTTAATATTGTCCATCATACATGTGCATGAATGATGGTCTGAAACATTTATACTTTAAATGAGTTGAAAGGAAAGCTCGAAGAAGAGGAAGAGAAAGAACACGATCCATAGGCGTCACAGTGGGTGTATGCGTTGATGAAGATCATGCTAGACAACGTGTTGTAACCTTTTCGGTTATGTAATTTGTGAAGTTTTGTAATGTAGGAATTAACGGGGGGTGTTAGAGATAATGCCTAATTAATGTGGCATACTAGAGTTTAGGGATTGGATTGGGTTTGCTGGAGGATGTTGAGAGATTCTCTTAACCTCTCCCTCCAAGAGTGGAATAAGTTGGATGTCACAACACTTATTTAAGTGTGATGTATCTCTGTTTATTGTGGGCAATACAAATTATTATTGTGTGTATCATCTGTGTAATGGCTTCTCTCCATATTTTCAATTGATGGGTGATCAAAATTGATTATGTCAATAATCATCTATTGTTTTGCACACAACCTCACACACATCTAAAATTTTATGCCTTCCACATTGGCCTCCTCCAATCACAACACACAATGTCCATAAGAGAATCACAATCAAGGTTAAAGGGTAGCCCTCCACATTTGAAAAACCTCTATAATGTTTGGAAAACTGAATTCTTATTACACACTAGGTTCCAGCATATGTATGTATAGTTTGACAACCTACACACTTCAACACTTTGCACAGACACCTTCATAAAGTGCATGCAAATACTTCAATACCTACAATCTCAATAATACAAAAGGACTAATCTATATTAAATATTAATTAACTATGCATAGTCCATGTCCCAATATCAAAATACATTTCAAGCTTGCTTTTAAATAAATCTATTATAGCTATATATACCATGAATGAGGTTCTACAGTGTAATCTTTTTTTAATTAGTGCTAACCTTGGGATTGGGATTAAGACTCTAATGGTAATCCATTTAGAGATCCATGAAATGTCACAATCAATAAAATGCAAGGAGATTAACTATCAACCATATTTTTTCACAATCGTGGCTAATGATGAAATGATTTACCATTCCAATTTGTGAAACAATGATGTGTTACAATTAAATTTTTTACACACGGTGAGATAATAATCACCTTAATTTTTCTACTTTTATAGGGTACAACATTTCAATTTACTCCATTGTAGCTAAATGTTCTATGTTGATGGAAAAATTATTATTTTCCATCAAAGTGTTTTATGTCAGTAAAGTTGATTTTATATCAAACTAATTACTTAAAGAGGAAAATTTATAATTATAAACATTTACATGATTTTAGCAAAACCTAATTAAAATGAACTAAGAAGATAGGGTACAACATTTCAATTTACTCCATTTTAGCTAAATGTTCTATGTATGTTGATTGAAGAATTATTATTTTCCATCTAAATGTTTCATGCCAATAAAATTGATTTTATATCAAACTAATTACTTAAGGAGGAAAAGTTATAATTATAAACATTTACATGATTTTAGCAAAACCTAATTAAAATGAACTAATAAGAAAAAATCATAAAATGAAAATTACAAAATATAAAAGAAGAAAGATGACCATCAAATTAAAAAAAAACCATAAAATGACTAATATACTAATATGAAAAAGAATGATGACTTTCAAATAAAACAAGATTACCAAAAAAAAAATGACCATGAAATAAAACAAAAAGATAATCTTAAAAGACTAATATGAAAAAAAAGAAAAAGAAAGATGACGTTACAGACTAATATAAAAAAACAATAATAATGATAATAATTTTGTAATAATATAAAAAAAACAATTTTTGGAATAATATAAAAAGCAAAGGTAATGATAACAATTTTGTTGCTATTGTCATGATGTTTTAGATAAAGACCTTTATATCCAATTTGACGAACATTTTGTACTATTCTTTGTACTATTAGAGAACTCATTGAGGTATTCAATAGTTATCATGACCCAATCAAGATGGTAATGATTATAATATCTTTAAACTATTATAGGGGCCACACATGATTTCATAAATTCGTTGTTATGATTGATTTTTAATATTTAGATTGAATTGAAAGGTGTATAATTTTTTTTAAAAGTAAATTAAAGTTTTATTTTGAATTTTTTATTTTTTCAAAATTTTAATGGTTTGGGTTACTTTAAAATAACAAAAAATTTAAGAAAAAAATAATTTTGAATATTTTCATTAATCAAATAAAATTTAATTAGTTTTATTTAAAAAATAAAAAATTTTAATCATTATTTAATTTATTTCATAATTATTTTGTTAAGGAACTTAAATATTTCTTTAGTAAGAGTATACAATTTAGTGGTGGTGGTGGTGGTGAACTAACATTAGAATTGGTTTATTGGACCTTAAGAAGGTAAATGATGATGACTAGGACCACGATGATGATTAATGTTCACTGAGATTAGAATTTGTTTATTGGACCTTCGGAAATGTAAGAGATTGCTTGGATTTATTTATAATTTTATTTCTGTGCTCCAGAAACATTAAAAAATGTGTTCCAAGATCCCCATAATTTTGATGACTTAGATATTGGACCTTAAGAAAGTTAAATGGTGATTATGATGATTAACGTTCATTGAGATTAGAATTGGTTTATTAGACCTTAACAAAGGTAAGAGATTACTTGGATTTCTTTAAAATTTTATTTCTATACTAAAAAAAAAGTGTTCAAGATTCCTATAGTTTTGAAAACTTAGAAAATTAAGAATATTTTAAAATTATGATATAAAATAGATATACACTTAGATAAATACAATTTATATAGGTTGTTAAATGTAATCTTTTCATACCTGGAATTTGTGAGAAAGACACAAGTAGTTAAGCAATGCAAAACCTGATCAAAACACATGAGAGAGTCCTCAATTCATAAGATTGAGAAGGCCGAAGAAACACCTAATGAAAAACCTGATCAAAACACATGAGAGAGTCCTCAATCCATAGGATTGAGAAGGCCCAAAAAACACATAAGATTAGTTGGGCAGTTGAAAGAATCTAGGTGAGATTAACTCACACAAGTTGTCATGTGTTTAGAAATAAATACATTTTAAACAAACACACTAACACCCCCCAATATGAGAAATGTAGGGAGGAACAAAGAAGAACAAAGATGGGTCTCGACAACAAGGCTTGATAAGGTACCCATATACAAACTCTCATAACTGTAAAAAAGGAGAAAAACATGTAGGAAAAAACTCCTCCCTAAAAGAGAGAATACATCATAAACAAAAAGTGAAGGTAGGAGGACTCAAAATGACCCCCCAAGGACAAATTCCTTCACCCCAAGCAGATCGCTCGTAACTGAAGAAAATGAGGGGATGCCAAGGCTGAAGGAAGTTTTCCTTGGGGGGTCATCTTGAGTCCTCCTACCTTCACTTTTTGTTTATGATTTATTCTCTCTTTTGGAAATTGATATTTCAATTATGATATTTTAAGCACCAAGAAGTTTGAGATTTTGTTTGTTTTAGATTTCTCTTGGTGTTTAATAGATATAAGTTAAGATGAATATATGTCAGTTAATTAAAAGAGGATGGGTGATTAAAGCTAATTATGTCAATAGTCATCTATTATTTCACACACAACCTCACACACTTCTAAAAGTTCTGCATTGGCCTCCTCGAATCACAACCCAAAACACCCATGAGAGAGTCACAATCAAGGTCAAAGGGTAGCTCTCCACATTTGAAAAACCTCTACATTGTTTAGCAAACCAAATTCTTACCACACACACCAAGTTTCATCATACTTGTGTACACTTTGACAGCCTACACACTTCAACACCTTGTATGCACTTTCGATACCTACAACCTCAATAATATAAAAGGACCGATGTATAGTAACATGCACATACTTCAATACCTACAACCTCAATAATATAAAAGGACTGATCTATAGTAAATATTAATTTAGTGTGTAGCTCAAGTCCTAATCTCAAAGTACATTTCAAGATTTCTTTTAGATAATTCTATGCAAGCTATATATACCATGAATAAGGTTCTACAATACAATATTTACTTTGATTAGTGCTAGCCTTGAGATTAAGACTCTAATGGTAAGCCATTTTGAGATCCTTGGAATGTTAGGGTTAAGAAAATGCAAGGAGATTAACTATCAATTATAATTTTTCATTAAGTGGTTGATGATGGGGTGATTTATCATTTCAATCTATGGGACAATGATGTGGTACAATTAAAAGTCTCACACACTTGGTGGGATAATACTCACCTTAGTTTTTCTATTTTTATAGGGTACACCATTTCAAATTACTCTATTCTAGCTAAGTGTTCCATGCTAATTTCAATTATTATTTTCCAACTAAGTGTTTCATGCCAATGAAATTGATTTTATGTCAAAATGACTCTTTATATTATGGACAACTACATGTTAGCAAAACCTAGTTAAGATGAGCTAAAAAAGAGAAAGAAAACATAGAACGAAGAGTGCATGAAGTGGTTTTAAGAGTGGGAAACCTAGTTAAGATGAGCTAAAAAAAGAGGAAGAAAACATAGAACGAAGAGTGCATGAAGTGGTTTGAAGAGTGGAATATAAAAGAAGAAGATGACCCTCCAATAAAAATATGTTCAAAAGTTATGTACAAAAATGCTATTAGAAAAGAAAATGAAAAAAACATAACAACAAAAAACGATAATACCACATAGACAACTTCAACATATAACATGTAGGAAGAGATCAAAATGCAAAATTACTTAAGCTTAACCTTCAACCTTCCTGGAATGAAAAAACATCTAATAATACAAATAAGAATTAGGGCATGGAATGAAATAAATCTAATAATACAAATAAGAATTAGGCAAAAACAAGGTGAGATGTGAAACAACCAAATAATATAATAGTTTGAAGGACACTATTATATTTAAGCGAAGAAAAGTAGGTAGTAGAGTACTAAATAGGAGGAGATTTAGAATATTGAATCCAGTTTCGTTTTCTAAGAGAAGTGGTTTATGCGGGAGTTCTGAAATTACTGTATATAGATTCATCTTAAGAAGGAACTCTGGGTGATTAACAATGCCTATATATTGTCTAACTTCGTAAAGTGATTTCATATCTTTATGTGTACACAAATCCTGTGCGTGCTTTCTTAGGAAATCGCCTTGTTTCTGTACTTTGAATATTGACACTGAACGTATATAGTTCGTCTCTGTAGCTGTATTCCCTCAAAACCCGATTTGATGTATTGAAGTAATATACGCTCTGTGTATATTCACAGGTATCCATCTTGATCTTCGCTGATGGGTTTAAGTCTATTTAGTTTTTTGTTCGTATTCCAACCACAGTCTGAATTGATAAGCTTACATACACATTGTGTATACATTCAGAGGACCCCATCTTGGTCTTGTATGTTGGGCAATTGGCTTTGAGTCTTTTTAGCTCTCAGATCTACATTGCACTTATGCTATTTTAATTATATAAGAGTTATCTGGATTAGATAAGATATATTCGCATTCTGTATATGTGTTCAGATTGGATATGGTTTGTTTCGCATCCATACTCTCAGATCATATCAATTTATATACATTCTGTGTTTTCCCTCACAGGAACTCTTCTTGATTTTGGATGGTGGGAATTTGAACCAACGCTATATAGTCTAAGTCGAACATCAGTCTTGAATCTGTTTTGCCTTGGTTGAAGCTGGGAAACATGACAAGAAGGGGATGGGAAGTTGGCAGGGGTCAATTTCTACCAGAGGAATCCTTCAGGAGCTGGGGAAGTTATTCAAATGCTATGCGGCAGATAGGGAGTAGATTTCGGGATAGAGTGTTTGCAAGGTCTTTAGTTGAGGTGGAAATGACCGAGGTTCGTGCTCGGAGTGGGCATGACATGAAGAAGAATCTAAATTGGTGGGATTTGATTTGGTTCGGAATTGGCGCTGTTATTGGTGCTGGGATTTTTGTTCTAACAGGCTTGGAAGCCAAAGATCACGCTGGGCCCGCAGTCCTATTGTCCTATGTTGTTTCGGGAATCTCTGCTCTGCTTTCTGTGTTTTGTTACACTGAATTTGCTGTGGAAATCCCCAGTACAGGTCAGAAGCTTTTCAATTGTTTTATGATCCATGCAAGATTTTGTACTTTAGAGTCAAATAGCCTTTATTTGGTTTTTATTTTTTGTAATTTGGAGTCGCTGATAGCCTTTATTTGGTATTTTTTTAGTTTGGAGTCAATGATAGTCTTTATTTGTTCATTTACGTCGTAATACAGATATATAATTTCTTAGATAACCAGGCTAGCTGCAGAGCAGCAAGTCCCTGCCCAGGCAGGAAGTGAGTGAGATTTCTAGGCTAAGGAAGTGAGTGCTTTCCTTTTCCTTAAAAGAGCAAAAAGAAGTAGGTTCAACAACAAAGCAAGTAGTTAATTCAATAGTTACAGTTTTAACAGCAAAGAAAGCAGAAGCAAAAACAAACAATAACAGAGACAAAAGCAGTGCAGCAGTGGTTGCAGAACGGATGGTTTAACTAGCAACAATTATTGTTTGCTGAGAAGAACTAAGAAAACATCTAAAAGAACTTAGCTCTCACTCAAGTTGTAGATGTTACAATATAACCCCTGGAAAAGCTAATCGATTTCGTTATCAGTGTTATCAGTTTCAATGTAAATAGAAAATGGATTAAACTACTTAAAATTTTAATGCATAAATAGAAAATTGATTGTTAATTGGGTGTAGTTTGATGGTTGTGAGGAATGATTGTTATCTTCCACCTTGATTTAAATCTCATAATGACATGAATAAAACTCATATGAATATGTTGTAATGACTACGAGCCTATATATATTGGAAAGTTACTTTTAATTCTTAATTGAATAACAAGACAATTGCTATTTCTGAGAAAAAATATTCCTTCAGATGAAAGAAAAAATAGAAAATGGATTATGTAGAGTCTACTAGCCACAAACAGCATTAAATAATAATTAGAATTTTGATTACAAATGAATAGAAAATTAAATCAAACTTTATTTGTATCTTCATGGCAGAGAGCATTCACTCATAGAGTTGAGTGCTGAAGTTTTTTTTAAGTGCCATGTTGTGGGAAAATTTAAATAAGAATTAGTACCCATTTCAGTGTTCACCTTGAATTTTTCCGAGCTCGGTATTGCAGTGTTTGATTGAATATAGACAAGTTTTCTGTAGATTGGTTGTTCTAGTTATTTTTGTGGAATTGGAGATCGGAATTAGGGTTTTTTCTTTTTTCGTTTGAGGAATTGCAGTTCTAGATCGAGGTTTTCTAGCTCTGCTGCCATGGCTGCACCTAGTGCCCAGATCACCATGAAGGAGGTCCTGACGGTGAGTGCACTGCAGAAAAATGGAAAATTTTCCCGTTATTTTATGGATATTTCGCGCCTTCACCCTTGCGCTTGGACATAATTTCTATCCGTTGAATTTAGATGAAATTGTGCTAGCAAGACTAATTAATTTTTCCAGAGTCTATGGCTCTTCGGATTATTTTTCAGTAAGATGTTTTATAGATTAGACCATCTTGTGTCTCCTCTTCAGATTTAACCTGAGATGAAGGTCCGCCAGAAGCTATGTGTGCTATACTCAGTTTTCATTTACAACCCATGCCAAGTGTAAACCATATATTGTTGCTGCTGGGACATGCACGTTACACAAGCATATGCTTTGAAGGAGAGATATTAGACATGACACATAGCTGGCTGAATTAGGATGACGGACTGAGCTGATGGAGTAAGAAGCTTGTGTTAGCAGGAGACATTGCCACTAGGCTGGATGAATATGTCCCGGTTGCCTTTGCTCTTCGATCTGTCTAGTTTTGTTTTTCTGTTGTTTTGCGAGATCTCTGTGCGTCTTGATTTTATCCAGCTTCAAAGTTGGATGCTCACGGCGAAACTTTGTACAAGAGTACCTCGCCACTTTCAGGCATCAGTCCGCCATTAAAATCATCTTAAATTCTTCATTCGAGTAAGGAGTTCAAAACCCTTTTTCACTTCTTTGTCAAAGGTATTCGACTCTTTGAAATCGTTTCCGGGTATTCCATATTTTGATTAAAAACCTACCTTGTTTTTGCGCTATCTGGGGCTCTTTGTTAGAATGGGTAATTTTGTGTGAGAAAACGGATTTCTAGTGTTTGACAATGGCGGAAAAGCCAGTATCACTGCACAAAATTTACGAGGCCTCCACACATCCTCACGGKGATGCGTACTTAGCCATCCCATCAGGTCTCTTGTTTGTGCAAATGGGTCTCAGCCTTAGGATGCAAATGATCTCATTGGTGTTATGTTGGGTTTTAATCTGCTGCCATTGGAGCAGTTCCAGTCGAACAATCCTAACAACTACAACTAGAGCAGGTATTTCTACTTTCTCTTTCTCTAACTTGAATACTAAAACAAAATTGGGTTCTATGCCTTGTTAGATTAATATTATCTTGTAGTATCTCTATGTCATTACTAATTCATTCATTCACATACCAAAGGCGGAGCTACATGGGGAAAGGCCTGTCATTCTCGGCTACTGGACTTGCAATGGATATATTTTTCTTTCCATCTTCACTGGGAACTATCTCTGAATTGAAACAAATGCTTCAACAGGTGCGATGGTTCAAGAGGGTCGTCCATCTGTGTCAGAAGGAAGGAAAGAAGTAGGAGGGTGACCATCAGGCTACAAACTATGGGTAAGAGATCTGGTATGGATAGAGCAGGTAAGGGTGATAAGTAATAGGCCCATCATAAGAAATATGCCTATTTTGTAGGGTTATCCCCTGAAATATGCCTATTTTGTCGAGTTATCCCATGAAAATGGAGGGGTGACACAAGCTTAGAAGCATCCGGCCCGACGTCTTACACTTATTGAATTGGACCATAGAGAAGTCGAGTAGAGGGTAGGGTAGAACGAACAGGTGACCCAACACTTTCTCCAGGTGATAAGCAATTGATCTAGCGATTGATTGAGTAGCTAATGAAGTTGCTCATATATATGATCCTATATATAGGACTGGGACTAAGCTAAGAAAGACATTGCTAAGAAATACATTAGGCACATAGCAGGAGATTAGGTAGAGACACAACAGGACATTTGGCAATGGAGAGGGGAAATAATCCACTCAAAGTGGATGATAAGTGATTGGTATTGGTATATGCTTTTAGATGTGCAAAGGTATATAACTAGGTGAAACTTAGGCAACATTAGTGGACTTTCCAGCCATGCATTAGAAAAAATTACCAAAACTTATGATTAAGAAGCAAAATCAATCATATAGAAAATATACCAACCTTGGGAAGAGGCCGAATAAGAGAGGCAATTTGTTGATTGATTAATAAAAAAGGTGGATATAATTTAATGGTTGAGTAAAAGGATTTCAAGTGTTTTGAAACAAAACTTAGGATAAAAAATACAAATATTTTGTTTTGCATGCCAATTTAATCAAACTCATTAATAGTCCCCCTAAGGGTTGGTACTAATAAGGCCAACATTCATAGATAGAAATTTTGGGAATTCATAGGATATTGGGTGTAAATTAGTGTATTTAATCTAGGGAGATTCCAATATTTGGGGAATTTATAGGATATTGGGTGTAAATTAGTGTGTTTAATTTAGGGAGATTCAATTGGGTACTTGCTAGGATGGAACTAAACAAATGCTTAGTAATATTGGCCACAACCAGTGGTTGAACTTTATAAAGGAATGGGAGAGTAGACATGGTTTTCACAAACCAAAATTGCATTGAGTGATCTATTTAACTAGTGTCATAGTACACATATAAATACATCAATCTTTGTCTTAATATAGACACACTATCTTACCACACTAACAAATTCTTAAGAGAATATCTCAACCACACACCAAAATAGGAGTACTCAACTATATCTGTCATGTCCTCATTTTTGGATTCCCCTCTTCAGCAGTGGAAATGACTTTCGTGGCTTGTCAATGAAGAAAAAGGGAGTCAAAAGGGGTTATTTAATGTCACTTAATTAAGAGATGTTATGTATTTAAAGTGACATTAAGGAAATAAAGTAAATTTAGATTAATAAGCTACTTATCCATTATTAAAATTGACTTTTAATCTTAAAGTGAAAGTAAAAAGGGGGATAAGGTTTATATTTGATCTAGTCAAAAGGAGTTACATTTGATTTAGTCAAAAAATGGAAAGTTTTAGAAGACATGGAAAAATGATAAAAGGAGAGGTAGAGCCTCACTTTGACATGATGATTTGATCTCTCATTTTGGAGTGCTCTTGGAGTCATTGTTTCATTAGGGTTTAACAAAACTCTTCCACTTCCGGTTTGGTTTCAGTGGTTCAATATCCACCCTACCTAGACAAGGAGGAGGATCCACACAAGGTCTTCATTGGAGCTTCAGTTTGGGTTTGTTTTCAGTTATAGGGATATCAGCTTGCACAAAAGATTTTATGAAACTTATCGGAGGAGGTCAATTCCAGTTTTGTAGGTACAAGAGGGTTTCAGAAGGCCTATTAGTGACACCCTCCTTGGTTAAAAACAAGGGTCCTATGAGGCCCCGCTAGACACCCAACTTTGTCACGTAAGGACCTATGTAGACTGAAGATTGCTACATAAGGGTTTCGGGAGGCATCCTCACTGGTTGCATGCAATGAGACTCGCGAGACCCTGCTTGTCACCCAGTCTCGTCTTTCAAGGGTCTTTGTAAGGAGTGTATTTGAAGACAATGGGAGCAGCTATTTGGAAGGCAACCATCGGTGGACATGTTCCATTGAAGAACAAGTCAAAGTTGGCAGCTCAAAGGGAAGGAAAGAAGAATGATGCATTGGCTCTCAAGACAATTCTTAGTGGACTCTCAAGCTCTATCAAAGAGAGCATGGGACAATGCACTTCTGCCAAGGATCTATGGCTAAAGATGGATGAGACATATCAAAGCAAGGAAGAGAAAGAAGAAATTGAAGACCACTCCATCAAGATCATCAAAGGTAAAGAATCATCAAAATCTCTTGACTGCATTATTTCTAAATGTGATTTTGAAAACATTTCAAGTGAAGATAAAGAATC
>SNQJ01S0019182.1:37940-59035 GCA_010110895.2 Picea sitchensis | reverse complement strand
TGATCTTCTCTGATGGGTTTAAGTCTATTTAGTTTTTTGTTCGTATTCCAACCACAGTCTGAATTGATAAGCTTACATACACATTGTGTATACATTCAGAGGACCCCATCTTGGTCTTGTATGTTGGGCAATTGGCTTTGAGTATTTTTAGCTCTCAGATCTACATTCCACTTATGCTATTTGAATTATATAAGAGTTATCTGGATTAGATAAGATATATTCGCATTATGTATATGTGTTCAGATTGGATATGGTTTGCTTAGCATCCATACTCTCAGATCATATCAATTTATATACATTCTGTGTTTTCCCCCACAGGAACTCCTCTTGATTTTGGATGGTGGGAATTTGCACCAACGCTATATAGTATGAGTCGAACATCAGTCTTGAATCTGTTTTGCTTTGGTTGAAGCTGGAAAACATGACAAGAAGGGGATGGGAAATTGGCAGGGGTCAATTTCTACCAGAGGAATCCTTCAGGAGCTGGGGAAGTTATTCAAATGCTATGCGGCAGATAGGGAGTAGATTTCGGGACAGAGTGTTTGCAAGGTCTTTGGTTGAGGTGGAAATGACCGAGGTTCGAGCTCGGAGTGGGCATGACATGAAGAAGAATCTAAATTGGTGGGATTTGATTTGGTTCAGAATTGGCGTTGTTATTGGTGCTGGGATTTTTGTTCTAACAGGCTTGGAAGCCAAAGATCACGCTGGGCCCGCAGTCCTATTGTCCTATGTTGTTTCGGGAATCTCTGCTCTGCTTTCTGTGTTTTGTTACACCGAATTTGCTGTGGAAATCCCCAGTGCAGGTCAGAAGCTTTTCAATTGTTTTATGATCCATGCAAGATTTTGTACTTTAGATTCAAATAACTTTTATTTGGTTCTTTTTTGTAGTTTGGAGTCACTGATAGCCTTTATTTGGTTTCTTTTATTTTTATTTTTAAGTTTGGAGTCATTGATAGTCTTTATTTGGTACGTCGTAATAAGATATATAATTTCTTAAATAACAAGGCTAGCTAGAGAAGTGAGTGAGATTTCTAGGCTAGAGAAGTGAGTGCTTTCCTTTTCCTTAAAAGAGCAAGTCCCTGCCCAGACAGGAAGTGAGTGAGATTTCTAGGCTAAGAAAGTTTCCTTTTCCTTAAAAGAGCAAGTCCCTGCCCAGACAGGAAGTGAGTGAGATTTCTAGGCTAAGGAAGTAAGTGCTTTCCTTTTTCTTTAAAAGAACAAAAATAAGTAGGTTCAACAACAAAGAGTAGTTAATTCAATAGTTACAGTTTTAACATCAAAGAAAGCAGAAGCAAAGATAGACAATAGCAGAGACAAAAGCAGTGTTGGCAGAACCGATGGTTTAACTATCAACAATTACAATTATTGTTTGCTGAGAAGAACTAAGAAAACAACTAAAAGAACTTATCTCTCACTCAAGTTGTAGATGTTACAATATAACCCCTGGAAAAGCTAATCGATTTCGGTGCTATTGGTTTCAATGTAAATAGAAAATGGATTAAACTACCTAAAACTCTAATGCATAAATAGAAAATGGATTATGTAGAGTGTAGTAGTCACAAACAATATTAAATAATAACTAGTATATATGGTTCAGAAAATGAAAAGCTAATTACTCAAATGTGGCAATTAGCTAGCCATCATAGTAAATTTTAAATATTATCAAGTAAAATAATAAATATGTAAAAGGATATCTTTATAATAGTGATGAAATTAGTGGTTAAAATCACAACCATTGATTTATTAAGAGGACTAAGAATATTCCATCAATATTTAATCAACTGATTAAACACCAAAAACCTATTAAATGTGCCCATTATAAATAAATACCCCTTTCTACTTAATTAGAATTTCAATTACAAAATTAATTCAAACTTTATTTGTATCTTCATCGCAAGAGCATTCACTCATAGAGTAGGGGTCACTCATAGAGTAGGTAACCCTTTCGACTTAATTAGAATTTTGATTACAAATGAATAGAAAATTAATTCAAACTTTATTTTTATCTTCATCGCAGAGAGCATTCACTCATAGAGTTGAGTGCTGAAGTTTTTTTTAAGTGCCATGTTGTGGGAAAATTTAAATAAGAATTAGTGTCGTTTCAGTGTTCACATTGAATTTTTCCGAGCTCGGTATTGCACTGTTTGATTGAATATAGACAGGTTTTTGGTAGATTGGTTGAATTTTTCCAAGCTCGGTATTGCAGTGTTTGATTGAATATAGACAGTTTTTTGGTAGATTGGTTCTTCTAGGTTTTTTTTTGTGGAATAGGAAATCGGAATTACGGTTTTTTCTTTTTTCATTTGAGGAATTGCAGTTCTAGATCAAGGTTTTCTGGCTCTGCTGCCATGGCTGCACCTAGTGCCCAGATCACCATGAAGGAGGTGCTGACGGTGAGTGTCACTGCAGAAAAATGGAAATTTTTCCCGTTATTAATGGAAATTTTTCCCGTTATTTTATGGATATTTCGCGCCTTCACCCTGGTGCTTGGACATAATTTCTATCCGTTGAATTTAGATGAAATTTTGTGCTAGCAAGACTAATTAATTTTTCCAGAGTCTATGGCTCTTCGGATTAATTTTCAGTAAGATGTTTTATAGATTAGACCATCTTGTGTCTCCTCTTGATATTTAACCTGAGATGAAGGTCCGCCAGAAGCTATGTGTGCTATGTAAGCTCCTTAACCACCGGAGTTCATTCGACCAACTGGAACTGTATTTCCCTTAACTGTTTAAACCGTTGACAGTTTATTTGGAAACTAACCCGAACTGTTACTCAATTGTCACAGTTCATTTGGAAACCAACGAACCGTTTTCTCGTTTGGGAGCTTCTGGAATGGTCCATTACTCCATACGGTTATCAACCTAAATATGTGTCCATTACTCCATACGGTTCTCAACCTAAATATGTGGAACAGTTAACAGTTAGCCAACAGAAGCTTGATGGAAGCTTGGCTATAAAGATTTCGTTTTGGTCCCCAAGCTTGCTTAATTCAATCAATCAATTTCCTTCAGTCTTACACCATTAATCAGAGTGAGCAGAGCTTGGAAGTGTCATATGAAAAATAAAATTAGTGTGGAACTAGAAAAACTTTTACAACAATTAATCAAGTAAAATTAGTGTGGAACCGGAAAAACTGAAGTATGATCCATTTTAACATCTAAATTTCGATTCTTTTGAAGAATTTTATTCCGCATATTATAGAATCGATTTAAAGCTTACATGCTATACTCAGTTTTCATTTACAACCCATGCCAAGTGTAAACCATATATTGTTGCTGCTGGGACATGCACGTTACACAAGCATATGCTTTGAAGGAGAGATATTAGACAAGACACATAGCTGGCTGAACTAGGATGACAGACTGAGCTGATGGAGTAAGAAGCTTGTGTTAGCAGGAGACATTGCCACTAGGCTGGATGAATATGTCCCGGTTGCCTTTGCTCTTCGATCTGTCTAGTTTTGTTTTTCTGTTGTTTTGCGAGATCTCTGTGCGTCTTGATTTTATCCGGCTTCAAAGTTGGATGCTCACGGCGAAACTTTGTACAAGAGTACCTCGCCACTTTCAGGCATCAATCCGCCATTAAAATCATCTTAAATTCTTCATTAGAGTAAGGAGTTCAAAACCCTTTTTCACTTCTTTGTCAAAGGTATTCGACTCTTTGAAATCGTTTCCGGGTATTCCATATTTTTTTTAAAAACCTACCTTGTTTTTGCGCTATCTGGGGCTCTTTGTTAGAATGGGTAATTTTGTGTGAGAAAACGGATTTCTAGTGTTTGACAATGGCGGAAAAGCCAGTATCACTGCACAAAATTTAAGAGGCCTCCACACATCCTCACGGGGATGCGTACTTAGCCATCTCATCAGGTCTCTTGTTTGTGCAAATGGGTCTCAGCCTGAGGATGCAAATGATCTCATTGGTGTTATGTTGGGTTTTAATCTGCTGCGACTGGAGCAGTTCCAGTCGAACAACCCTAACAACTACAACTAGAGCAGGTATTTCTACTCTCTTTCTCTAACTTGAATACTAAAACAAAATTGGTTTCTATGCCTTGTTAGATTAATAGTATCTTGTAGTATCTCTATGTCATTACTCATTCATTCATTCACATACCAAAGGCGGAGCTACATGGGGGAAAGGCCTGTCATTCTCGGCTACTGTACTTGCAATGGATATATTTTTCTTTCCATCTTCACTGGAAACTATCTCTGAATTGAAACAAATGCTTCAACAGGTGCGATGGTTCAAGAGGGTATGATAAGTCCATAAGCCACTCAAAGTGGATGATAAGTGATTGGTATATGCTTTTAGATGTGCAAAACTATATAACTAGGTGAAACTTAGGTAATATAAAACGCTAAGAAACTAATACTAAGTAACTAGCAACATTAATGGACCTTCCAGCAATGCATTACAAAAAATTACCAAAACTTGTGATTAAGAAGCAAAATCAACCATATAGAAAATACAGAAAATATACCAACCTTGGGAAGAGGCCGAATAAGAGAGGTAATTTGTCGATTGGTTAATCAAAAAGGTGGATATAATTTAATGTGTAAAAGGATTTCAAGTGTTTTGAAACAAAACTTGGGATAAAAAAATACAAATATTTTGTTTTGCATGCCAATTTAATCAAACTCATTAATAGTATCCCGCAAAGGATTGGGATTAATAAGGCCAACATTCATAAATAGAGATTTTGGGAATTCATAGGATATTGGGTGTAAATTAGTGTATTTAAGATTGGGTGTAAATTAGTGTATTTAATCTAGGGAGATTCTAATATTTGGGGAATTTATAGGATATTGGATGTAAATTAGTGTGTTGAATTTAGGGAGATTCAATTGGGTACTTGTTAGGATGGAACTAACCAAATGCTTAGTAATATTGGTCACAACTGAAATCTATAAAGGAATGGGAGAGTAGACATGGTTTTCACAAACCAAAATTGCATTGAGTGATTTATTTAACTAGTGTCATAGTACACATATAAATACATCAATCTTTGTCTTAATATAGACACACTATCTTACCACACTAATAAATTCTTAAGAGAATATCTCAACCACACAACAAAATAGGAGTACTCAACTATATTTGTCATGTCCTCATTTTTGGATTCCCCTCTTCGGGAGTGGAAATGACTTTTGTGGCTTGTCAATGAAGAAAAAGGGAGTCAAAAGGGGTTACTTAATGTCACTTAATTAAGAGATGGTATGTATTTAAAATGACATTAAGGAAATAAAGTAACTTTAGATTAATAAGCTACTTATCCATTATTAAAATTGACTTTTAATCTAAAGTGAAAGTGAAAAGGGGGATAATGTTTATATTTGATCTAGTCAAAAGGAGTTGCATTTGATTTAGTCAAAAAATGGAAAGTTTTAGAAGACATGGAAAAATGATAAAAGGAGAGGTAGAGCCTCACTTTGGCATTATGATTTGATCTCTCATTTTGGAGTGCTCTTGGAGCCATTGTTTCGTTAGGGTTTATCAAAACTCTTCCACTTCTGGTTTGGTTTCGGTGGTGCAATATCCACCCTACCTAGACAAGGAGGAGGATCCATACGAGATCTTCATTGGAGCTTCAGTTTGGGTTTGTTTTCAGTTATAGGGATATCGGATTGCACAAAAGATTTTATGAAACTTATCAGAGGAGGTCAATTCCAATTTTGCAGGTACAAGGGGGTTTCAGAAGGTCTATTAGTGACACCCTCCCTGGTTGAAAACGAGGGTCCTACGAGGCCCTGCTAGACACCCAACCTTGTCACGTAAGGACCTATGTAGACTGAAGATTGCTACATAAGGGTTTCAAGAGGCATCCTCACTGGTTGCATGCAATGAGACTCATGAAACCCTGCTTGTCACCCAGCCTCGTCTTTCGAGGGTCTCTGTAAGGAGTTGAGTTTGCATCAGGCCAATTTGGGTCAGACCTATGAAGGTTTACAGTGGGAATGGATTGTCGTTTACATAACAAACAGTGCAGGAGCAATCTGTGTAGGGCTAGGAGAGCCTTGGATAAGTTGACATTATCTCTTGGCATCATTCTAGGTTTTTGTTTGGGTTTGTAGTGTTGCTGAAGCTGCTATAGAAGCCATTAAACTTCAATTGTTGTTGTGTTTTCAATGTCCATTCATAATAAATGATTGCAAATTTTATCTCTTCCGTTATTTGTGTACTTGGATTAACAATATGTTGATGGAGCTTTACTTAATGAAATGCATGCAAACTATTTGTGGAAAGTCATTTATCATATTTTTGCATAACCTATGTATGAGTATAAACTGTTTAACAAAGGTAATACACCAACAACATCATACTTTACACAACAAAACACTTGAATCTATCCTAGTATAGTTTGGGGACATTACAGTGGACCTATCAGAGTTGGTGTCCTTCCCAACCTGTGTGTGCATTCCATGGATGAGGGTCTATTAAGTGTTTGATGAAACCCAAGCAAGAAACTGCCAAATTACTACAACTCTATAGAAGCCATGTTGAAGTTGCTTAAGAAGGCTAATAAACAACGTCCGACTGAAGTTTTGAGGAAGCTGGAGGCAAATAAATACTTGTCTAACTACTAGAAGTATCTAACATTGGATGAAGATGTATGTGCAGTTTTATCCTTCAAAAGCTATTACACCCTCATACAAGGAAGCTGCCTCAAGGATTTGGATGGGGATTATTTTAAAAGCACAGGGCATGAGGTAAAGAAGGCGTGAAGGACAGGTGGATGAGCATGCATCTAGCCATGAGGAGGATGTGTGCATAAATGAAGATCAAATAGTAGCCTATGATACATCATTAGAGTTATCTGATGAGGTTGATGACACTAGTATGTTGGATGGGTATACCTCTGACAAATCAACAAAATATGAGGATGCAACATCTTATGATGACTATGATGAATTGTTCCAATCAGCCCATGTTGCAGATCCACCATCTCTCACTATGCATGATGATTATGATGAAGGTAGTTCAAGCGTGATAACACCTACACAAGATGAGGATTCAACACCATATCTCATTTATGATGTCGATGATGATGAGGGTGTGACTGTACCTCAACATGATGATGAAATTAAATAAATATCCTTAGCATGGAAAGAGTTGGAGGAATGATTATTGGTCAAGGAAGAACATATTGTACAAGTATTGATGAGGTCAAACAATGCTCATAAATTTATTGAAGACCTTATGTGGAAAGCCCAATTGGAGGAGAGGAAAAAGGGACTTGTAGAAGGAGTCACTAGTTCCCAATTGCGCATCATCAAAGAGACACTAGAGAAGATGAAATCTGATTACTTGCAATTGTTCATGGATAGGGACCTTGCTATTAAGTTCGTTGAAGACAAGGAAAGGGAGATTGAGGAGCTTTGCTACCAATTTAGTTTGGCATGACCTTCATCGTTGACAACAAAAAAGACTCCATCATCTTTGGCAACAGTGACACATGAGGGCATGAGTTGCATTCATGATCTGAGGGAGGAGGCTCTTTTGACAATTCTGCACAAATAATGTTTAGATTTACAGGTGTTTGAAGAGAGGTTTGACACAAAGGTTTTTGACTGTGCACCTATTTTTCATTGCAGTGATCATGAGTCGTTTCTTATGGCTCAAGGCTTAGCTACAGAGGAGGTAGTTGAGAAAATTCCTTGTGGAACAACCATCAAGGAAGTATATGCACCAGTTGATTGGGAGATTGAGTATAGGACAATTATGTATACATCACTCTGGGGTCCAGATTCAGTTGATATTAGTGGAGTGATTAATACATGGACACACATAGGATATAGTGTGGTGCATGTTGATATAGTGATGTGTAATAGTATACAAGAATATACAACTATGTACAATGGTGTACAATGTATTTTTGGGATGTTTCCTTCATGGAGACCTCCAGACAGGGACTTCAAACAAATCATTGAGTTTGGTTCACCCAAGACCGATGAGTTAATGGATGAGATTCATAGAGAGGACTATTCCTCAAAGATTGATCTTCGATTGAGATATCACCAGAGAAGGGACAAAGAGTAGGATACCAACATTATTACTCCTAGATGCTACCTTGAGTTCTTGGTCATACCATTAGGGTTGGCCAACACACCTGACACTTTCCAGTCTTGTAGGAAGTGGCAGTGGCATATAGTGCTATATTCCTATGCCAATAGTATATTCAACAAGGCATGGATGGTTCACCCGAGTCAGTTAGGTGAGGCAGGAAGGATTATAGCCATGTCAGAGTTATTTAATTTGGCTATGTGGTCGGAGGACAGGAGGAGATCCAAATTGTATTGGATCAGTTCAAAGATATTTCCGCTGACAAAGTGGTGGATGACATTATCCACTACGGAGGTCGCACACATATAGTCCCTGAGTCCACACTTAGGGAGAATATTATGAGGGCTATGTGTGATTCACCTTTGGCATGGTATTATGGGTATTCATATGAGCATGAGGCACCGTAGGTGACAAGGCTATTTTCCAGGGAGGTGTTTAGACTCCACAGATTACTTGAATACATTGAGAATGATCAAGATAACATATTTCCTGATGCATTTTGGCAGGAGTCGGACATATTAGCATGAACAAAGTTGATTCCTAGTACTTGGTTTCCACCAAATGATAACAGTCTAGGCATTTCCGGGCATTGGTTTGGAATTTCTTCCAGGAAATAAACTTTGACTCCCTCTGTGCAACATTTTCATCTGTGGAGAGTGCATCAGGAATGAATCCATCGATGACTTCCTCCACCTCCGGAGGATTTGAATTATCATCGGCAGGGATCACTTCCCTCTGTATTAGCTCTTAAATGGGGGTTGTGTAAATAAGAATAGAGCACTCACGAGACATACACACATAGATACACAGGAGATGAACATAAAACAAATCAATCTTTTCATTTGACATTGCCTCAATTTATACATGTTCAAATGATTTTGGACCGTCAATCAAGTTCATAGATCAAGGGTTGATATTGTTTCTTCTTGATGCTTATTATCCTCCTGGTCANAGGAGATGAACATAAAACAAATCAATCTTTTCATTTGACATTGCCTCAATTTATACATGTTCAAATGATTTTGGACCGTCAATCAAGTTCATAGATCAAGGGTTGATATTGTTTCTTCTTGATGCTTATTATCCTCCTGGTCAAGTGCATTTACTACAAGATTATCCCTAACACCTACTTGCTTGAATCAGTTAATTAATTAACACTAACACTCCCCCTTTATTAAGAAACCCTTAAAACACCTATCTTATGTCTACATATTACAAACTTGGCCTTTCCAAGAGGCTTTGTAAATATATTGGAAGCATTATCATTTGTGTTGTAATACAATAAGTCAATCTCATTTGACTACATCTTTTCTCTTACAAAATGATAATGTGTCTCAATATGCTTTGACCTAGCATGATATAACTGGATTGTTTTCTGGTTTGATTGAACTTTGGTTATCACACTTGATGACTGTTGGTAATATTTGTTTTTCTCCCACATCTTCAAGTATCACCCTTAGCCAAATTTCCTCACATGTGGCACTACATAATGCTTTGTACTAAGCTTCGGTGGATGAAAAAGAAACAATCAATTGTTTCTTACCGCTCCATGACATGGTCCCTGATCCAATACTGAATGCATATCTTGTGGTATACTTTCTTTCATCTGGATATCCTACCCAATCAGAATCTGAGAAACCTGTCAACTCAACATTAAAAACATTAGTATATTCAATACCAAAATTAATAGTCCCTTTCAAATATCAAAGAACTCTCTTTGTTTCTTTCCAGTAACTCTCATGAGGATTAGCCATAAATTGACTAAGAATGATGACTGGATATGCAATATATGGTCTAGTTATAGTGAGATAATTCATACACACCACCAATTGTCGATACAAAGTAACATCCACCTCTTTTGTGTCATCATTATTGTTGATCTTAACATTATCTTCTAATGGAGTAGATATCGGTTTACATATGTTCATATTTAATCTCTTGAGTACCTCCTTTTTATATTTTTTTTGTGTAATTAAGGTCTTACAATTGTCTCTCCATACCTCAAGACCCAAACAATAATGTAAATGTCCAAGTTCCTTCATCTCAAACTCATGTGACAACTTTATTTTTATATATTCAATCAACCCAATAGCACTTCATGTTATGATAAGATCATCCACATATAAATAAATCAAATCAATATGACCATTTCCATCTTGATTGATATACAAATTAGGATCACTTTTACTTTTTATTAAACCTTGCTAAAGGAATACAGTATCAATTTTCTCATACCAAGACCTGGGTGCCTGTTTAAGTCGATATAAAGATTTCTTCAACTTGCGGACAAGATGTTCTTGACCTAGCATTACAAACCCCTCTGGTTGAACAAGCTACACCTTTTATTTTAATTCTCCATTTAGAAATGTTGACTTGACATCCAATTGATGCAACTTCCAATTATACTTAGTAGCCAATTCAATCATTAACCTAATAGTATTCATTTTTACTACAGGTACAAAAGTGTCTCCATAGTCTATCCCTTCTTTCTGTGAATAACCCTTGGAAACCAATATAGCTTTTTATTTATCTATACTACCACCAACATTATATTTATACTTGAACAATCATTTTGAACCTATAGAGCTTTTGTTCTGAGGAAATTTTGTCAATTCCCAAGTTACGTTTTTAATTATAGAATCATATTCTTCTTTCATGGTATCCATCCATTCTTTGTGGTCTTTAGCTTGTTCATAATTTAAAGGCTCCACTACATTCATATCTTGAGTCATTAAGGCATAGCCTTTATACCTAGCAAGGATCTTAGATTGTCTTGTAGTTCCCCTTAGTTCTTCATTACTCTATGGAGTTCCTCCACATCTTCTAGGCATGCTTTGGCTACTTGTAGTATCTATGATGCTTGAATATTCACCTTGAACTTGTTCATTTTCTTATTTGGCACTTTCCTCATTTTCTTTAGGAAGATGCCATATATCACAACCATCCTCTTTGGGTACTTTATCCTCATTGTCATGAAAACACACATCTCTGCTTGCAAATACCTTATGAGTGCAAGGATCAAACATTTTACAATATTTTTGAGTTGTACAATAACCAATAAATATGCATTTGATTTCCTTGGAATAAAGATTTATTCTATATTCTTTTGGAATATGAGAAAATGCTTTGATCCCAAAAATTCTCAAGTAACTAACTTCTAGTTTATATCCATAAAAAGATTCAAAATGTGTTTTGTTCTCTAAAATTTTTATAGGACTTTTATTTTTCGGATACACAACATTACTTATTTCTTCAACCCAAAAACCATTAGAAATATTTTTACCTTTCATCATATTGTGAGCACATTCAACCAAGGTTCTGTTTTTCCTCTCAGCTACTCCATTTTGTTGAGTGTTTGGAATTGTAAATTGTTGTTGAATCCCATTTTTTTTGGAATACCTGATGAATGCCCCTGATGTGAACTCTCCTCCTTGATCTGACTTGAGAATCTTGTTGTACCTTCCTATTTTATTTTCAACCATATTCTTGAATTATTTAAAATATTAAAAAACATCACTTTTCTTTCTCATAAAGTAGACCCAAGTGTATCTAGTTCTATCATCAATGAAGAGAAGGAAATAATATGCTCCTCTAAGAGATGTAGTTATCATGGGTCCACAAACATCAGTACACACTAGTTCAAGAATTTCATGTTTCTTTTTATTTGTGTGTGTAGGAAATGATGCCCTATGTTGTTTATCTAATGCACATCCTTCACATTCAATATGTTCATTCTTAAGCATTGGAAGACACTCCATCATTTATTTCTTCTGAAGCAACATAATATCATTATGGTTTAGATGTCCATATTTTTTATTCCATAATTCTTCCATTGACATAGGTTTTTATGCCAACGCTTGATGATCCCTCCTTGTAACATCTAGCTTATACGGTCCTCCAACTATGGATCCTCTTGTAATGACTTTGTAGTGATCCTATATGTCCTTCACGACACACTGTGACTTAACAAATTCAACTTTTAGATCCTAATCTGCAATGGTGGATACTAAAATTAAATTCTTCTTTATTCTTGGTACATACATGACATTATGGATTTGTTTCACCTGACCAATACACAAGATCACACATACATATCCATACCCTTTAATTTCATGTGATATATCATCTCTTAGATAAATATGAGAACCATTACTATTTTCATGATATGTATCAAACCAAATCCTATTACATGAAATATGAATTGAAGCACCATAATAAATAAACCAAGCATTAACATCATGATTTTTGTTGATAAAGAAACATAAAACAAACAATTTGGGGTTTTTTAAATCATCACTACCGTGGCACCTTTATCAACAAAATTTCCTGAATGTTTATTATATTTGGACTCATTAAACTTCCTTTTCCTACAATGTTTAGCATAATGTCCAAACTTACCATAGTAGAAGCATCTGTCATTCCTCTTCACATTTGTATTTGTGTTTGGTGGTGCCTTACCTTGATTTGGTTTTGTATGTGTCTTGCCTTATTTATTCCTTCTCCATGGCTTTCCTTTGTAGGGTTGTTTCCCTTTCACCACCAACACCATATATTAATTGTGAGATCTGCTATTGAGATTATTTCTATGTTCCTCCTCTTGCAAAACAATGCCTGTCAATTCATCAAAGGAAGGGGCCTTTTACCTAGACGCACGACCAATGATGAACATTTTATATTCATCCAACATGCCATTTAATGTGATAGTGACCAAATCAATACTAGAAATATTCTTTTTGATATCACCTAGCTTATCTTTCAACTTTTTGATTCTAGAAAATAAATTATTGATATTTTCATTCTCTTCCATGTTTATTGAAAGAAGCTTACTCTTCAAAAGCCACACAATTTGTGTTCTTCATCTCATACAAACCTTTGAGTGTTTCCCAAGTTTAATGGGATGTTTTACATTCCCTGATGTGGGGAGTGATATTGTCCTTGAAGAACATCCTCAGGAGCACCTTCTCTTTGGTCTATTGTTACTCCCAATCCTGAACTAAGGGTGCAAGGGTGGTTGTTTTGTTTTCGTCTCCACATAAAATCAACCAAACATTGTAGCCTTCCATCAACGTTTGCAATTTAAACTTCCAATTTACATAGTTTTCTCCATTTAACTTAGTTGACTCATTTATATAAAAATCTTCCATAATATTTCCATCTTTGAAAGCACTAAAATATATACAAAATGGTCTAGACTCTAGAACCCAAGAGAGGAAATATACAATAATCAATGATCCAAATAGGATAACAAACTAATTCTAGAGGAACCAAATCACAATATTTCTAGATAACATATTCTCTTTACAACACTCTCTCATAATCCATACAAACATTTTCCCTCACAAATAAACACCATATTATTCCATTACCAAATACAACCAGATAATTACTTTTATCATTACAAAATATGATAATTACTTTTATGAGATCACATTTCACTCCTACTCATTATAACAAATCAACATCCAAAGTTACCCACAACACTTATACCTTCAATCATTGTGCCTCTATTTCTTGCCGGTGTGTGGGCTCCTCCTCCTTTGACAAAAATCATAGGCCTCTTTCAAATAACTTCTGAAAGACTCGAACTCTGATTCACTCTACCACATGAATCCTCTACCATGCAGCCTCATGTTTCTCCTCTACGCAGAATTGTTCTTCGGGCAATGAATGATAACTGAAAAAACTTCACTCATCCCCTTGAAACGTCCAAAAAACACTCATATCAGCCCTCTGGCTCCCCTACAGCGTGGCCCAACAAGAAATTTTCCTAGGCCAAGTAACCCCACATCTCCTCTTTCACAGGGCATCGTCTCCTCTACACTTCTATGCAACATGATTGCACACGGGCTCTTCCTCTATGTGCATGAATCAACATTCAATAGTATCAGATGTTCATTTAATAACAACAAACGTCGGTCATGAATCCTCCTACATGATGACTCATTGTTCAACACATCCTCAACCTCACTTTCAATGCTTCAACGACATCACGACCCTTATAACTCTCACAACCCTCATGACTTTGATATAGGAAGAAACTTTCCAAGAAACAACTCGTGGCTCCTCATATTGGATTTACACAAGCTTGCCTACCCTCAGCTCTGATACCAAAATAAGCACAAAGCACTCACAAGAAAAACACAATGAGAGACAGAGGAGATGAACACAAAACAACCCGATCTTTGCATTAGACATTGCCTCAATTAATACATGTTCAAATTATTATGGATTGTTGATCAAGTTCATAGATCGAGGGATGATATTTTTTCTTCTCTATGCTTCTCAACCACTTGGTCAAGTGCATTTACTACATGCTTATCCCTAAAACCTACCTACTTGACTTGGTTGTTTAACTAACATTAACATGTGTTGTGGGATAAATGCGAGAATGATAAGTATAGAGAAATTGGCACTTCCCACTTCATCATGTTGTTCACTTGTACAGGAACTCAATAACACACACTCCAAACCAAATCCTCCACACAAATTTTCACCATTGCACCGAGAAAATCCCTCATTTTTAACCTCATTTTTTTTTTTCCAGAGCCACCCAAAGAAACTTTCTTTACTAAGAGTTGAACACCAAAGAGAATACTTCAAAGAATCGATTCAAGCTCTTAAGCCATTCAATTCTTGAAAATATTGAGTAGTGTTGGATCGTGACGTCCCCTGTATAAATTGGAGAGTAAGAATAGGGCAAAAAAAAACCTCATCCCAAACCTTCAAATCCTGAAAATAATCGATGCCTCCAAACCCTCGATTTGTTTGGACCTTGTAAATAACAACAACATGATGATAGAAACTTTCTTTACTATACTATTATTTTTATTTTTTTTACCTAGGAGCATCCTCCATGGTTCCAATGCATATCACAATCCAAGTACAGATCCACTTGCAAGCCAGAGATCGAGTCTCAGTTCTCACAAATTCATCACATCTGAACTTGATCTCAGTTTATCTAACCTTCTCTTTACAGATCTAACAAATATAAACAACAAACCTAATCTTAGCTAGTGGATATGCTATATCTACCACTGATCTCAATAGGTCTAGGGACTCAACTTTGACTTTTTCCTCGGAAAGACAGGTTGCACAAACAACCCATCTTCTCCAAATAGTATCTCTATTGCATCTGTCAAAACACCTACGTAGGGAAAGGAGCATTAACCCATCAAAAATCTCATGGATCCCCTTGTTGGATGCCCTTCTCCTTTATCTAGTCGTTAGTACTCAACACTCAATTTTTAACAATAACACCACCCCAAATTTGCACTTCAAGATCATGGAGATCATGGATATTTCTCTACACCTATGAGGATAACCTCTACTCAAATAACAAACATAAAAATGCATCTCTTCTAACCTAACTTTCTATTACTACAACACTAAAAGATTATCTTTTTCTCATTTTTTTTAGTTCTAAAGGAGTTCTTCTCTAAGAATTCCTCATCACATAAACTTCTCACCTCATAAACCCCATAGGCTTTGATACCACATTAAAAAATAAGAGAAGATTGTTGCCACAAAAACATTGTGTAGATTGTTGTTTATATCAATGTAATTGTACACTTATAAATACATGAAGGTTTCACCTAAAATTACACACACTGTCTTATCACAACTATAATTAGTTGAGAGAATATTTCAACCACACACTAAACTAGGAGTTAATTTAGCTCTCATCCAATAATCTCCTAAAACCATTCAAGAAGGCTATTCATGTAGAAACATGTTTTACTTACAATAATCAATACAATAGCAAACTTACTTGACTAAATATTAGCACACAAGACAAGTATGAGTTAACTATTCTAATATAGTTTTTATATTACATAGTATTGCTAGGCAGAGCTACAAAAAATTAGGAAGAGATCATGACACACATGATCAAATGCTTCTACTTGTATGTTTTTTGTGGAGTCATGTAGAATTGGTGCCTTCTTCTGCATCTTCAACATCTAGCGATTGTCATTGTAGTCAATTCTAACAAATAGTGTACTCACATATTGAATTGACTAAGTTCAATATGTTTCTTTTATGAACCCAAAGAAATTTCAATATGTTTAATTGTCACTTGCATTGACTATCCAAGGATATTGATTGTGGAACTAAACTATCCATATGTAATCAAGATTCCCAAGTAGTGTAAAAAGATAGTGATGCATATTGTAGTTCCATACTTTGATCTTATAGTCATCCCTCTAGACACAATGAATGGTTGAGACTTGTGGAAATGCATTCCTTTAACTGGCGCATCATGCTCCTTAAATCTGTCTATGAGTGTTCCCATCCAATAATCCATATATGAATAACCCCACTGTGAAGAGTAGCTAGGATCCATGGTCTCTTTGTATAAAATCTTCACCCCTTTACCCTATTACTCTTGGTCTGGAATTTAGTTAACATTGAAAACAATCTCCTAGCCTAACTCTAAAGCACTCTCATGGGGAAACGAATAACCCCTTGTTCTCTACAAAAATCCTTAGAACTTGATCTAACTGACTAACCTACAAATCCATCGTAAATTTTCCAAGCACTTTGTTTTCTCCTCTACGAACCACGATTCTATCTTGAATAGAAGGAATGCACAACTGCATCCCAATCAACATATCAATACAAAGAGTATTCACTACGAACCACGATTCTATCTTGAATAGAAGACATGCATAACTGTATCCCAATCAACATATCAATACAAAGAGTATTCAATAGGACACCATGTGCATCATTGGTTCCTCACAACTTCTATGATTGCAACAAAAAATTGATCTCTTTTCTCTTCCTTCTTGATTGTTGTAAGAAATATGCATATATTTCTTCACATGACAACTTTTACAACCTATGCATACTCTACATAAAACATATTGATCACACCACCATATGGCATGTTCATTAAACGATGGACAAATAACAACAATATTTTTTGATTGTCACATGCAAAACATAGAATAAACTACTCTCAATACACTTCTACTCTCCTACTTACACTAATCCTATTTATGCAAATTGTAGAGGATGAGCAAAGAGGGAAACTCCGAAAAAGTGGAAAAATCCCACGATCACTAACCATCACACATGGTTATATCATTGACCAATCACGTAGGATGTGTAGGGGACTAAGTAAACCTCGTGTAGAGAGTCAAGTTCGTATAAGCTTTGATACCACGTAGAGAAATGAGAGAGTAGGCATGTTTTTCACAAAACAAAATTGTATTAAGTGATCTAACAACTTTTCACATTCAACTAGATTTAACAACCTCCTATAACTTAGAATAAAATGCTCATGTAGAAAAAACTCTACATTGCAAAGACCAATACAATAGCAAACATCTTCTAGTACAATGAAATCTCACACATTAAACTATAACACAAGTAAACTGATCCAGATTTATTTTCGGCACGAAATGAGAGCGAGGATATAATAAATAAATGCACAGAGATATCGCAGATATCCAATAATATAACATAAATGTATCATAGATGCAATCATAAACATAGATATACAGTAATACATGATTTCTATTAATGAAATAAATGTACAAAGACTATAAGAATACATAGTGAGAGACACACTAGAATGGTGGCAACTTATCTATGAGAAGAGATGTGACGACTACTCACATTCATAAGAAGATGATTACAATGAGGCTTTGAAGACATTTTTACAATAAACAAGAATGAAAAAAACCCTAGACATCCAAAAACCTAACCCTAGGAGATGAAGTGTCAAAAGTCATGTGGGCCCCGTTTGGGTAAGTTAGCACATCAACTTTTCGGGGTCATAACTTTTGCATACGATCTCCGATTTAGGTGTATGATAGCCCGTTAGAAAGGTATCTTCAAGGAGACTCATTTTGGGGGCTCAATCATGCCTTTAGCTATTTTTGAGAATCTCGATCCAGAAAAAAAAATCATTTAGGCCCTCAAAATGACCCCGGAAGTTAAAACTGCTAAAAATAGTAAATTGCCAAAATTGCCAGAAAACTGTTTTGAGCAAGTTGGAAAAGGTGGGTGTCCAATGATGTCCACCTGGATCAATCCTACCTCCTTAAGAAGCAATGGCCTCCATTGCGTTGAGTGCTCGGGGGAGAGGAAAAAGTGTTTGTTGAATCTAAATCTTGGTGAGCTTCTTGCCTTGCTGGAGACATTGCGCTGCTTGGTTTGTGGAAGGCTATCACGAGCATGTGGCTGGAAGGGCTGGACCTTTTTAACAGTCTAGATACATGAGATTATTTTGTGCAGAAGGAATCTTTACACTTTGCTACAATCTTGTCGACCTGCTTCTGTTGGATAGAAGGTGCTTGTGCTGAGGCTGTAGTGGTTGCATTATCCTTTTGTTCACCTTTTGAATAGATTGTGAAGAAGCTGGATTTTATAGTATGATATACTACCTTGCGACACTTTTTAGGTGGAACAGTAGTCAGAACTACCTCTGGTATTCTGTAGAGATGACCCCCCAGAGAAACAATGGCACTATGGGGTCGAGACTCATAAACAACATGGCGCTTCCACATTTATGATTGGCCCAAGAGAACATCATGGACATCCAGTGGGGAAACATCACATAATACCTCATCCTTGAAGGGTTGGATGCCATATGACAATTGACACTGCTGGTTGACAAGAATATCTCGTCCTTAGCGAAGCCACTCGATGTTGTATGGCTACGGGTGTGGTGTTGTCGACAATCCCAACTGTTTGACGACCTCTGCTGAGATGAGGTTCTTCCGGCTTCCGCTATCAACAATAAAATGCAACGGGGTCCCCTTCACCCACATCTGTGAATGAAAAAGGTGCTCCCTCTCTTCAAGATCTGTTGGTTCTTCTGGTTGAATTGTTGTGGTTGTGACAATAGTAGTGGGGTCTACGTCGATGATCTGTCTTTTACCAGTATTTTTAGAATAAGATTCTGAATCAGGGTTCAGCTCCTTGTCTTTGATCTCAGCCACCAATGATTTTTTTGAGCGACATTCATTGGTGTTGTTCTAGGGGCTTTTATGGAAATTGCACCATTTTACGACGTCCTTCTTTGTCTTCCCGTGACCCTTATTTTCCTGTGGCTTCGACTGGTTTTTAGGAGACTGTTTGTTAGGGTCGTCTTTGTCAAACTTTGGTTATTGCGGATTTGCAGACCCGAACTCCCGTTTGTTCTGGTGCTTAAATTTCTGCTCGATTTTAACAACATATCGATAAGCAACACTGAGTGATGAGATGTCCAGAAAATCCATTTTAGTTTGGATGTATTTGTGTAGAGCTCCATGGTATTTCATAACAAAATGTCATTCAGAGTCTTTGATACCCAGCTTGGTGTGCAAGGTATGGAAGGTATTGGTGAACTCTATAACTTCTTGGCCCCTCTCTTGCCGCAATGTAGTCCATATCATGTATTGTTCCTCATAGTTGCCAACATGGTAATACTGTTCCTTTACCGCACCCACAAAAAAATCCCAAGTGGGCTTGGCCCCATATATTCCAGACTCCTCTGTGGAACTTTTCTCCCAGTAATTTTCCCACCAATGTTTGACATGGGGGAGAGATTTAAGGAGCGCGAAGGTGAACTTTTCCCTATCGAAAAAATGGCGAACAAAGAAATAACCGTCTAGCAGATTTAACCATTTGTCTAGGGCATCCACATCTATCTGACCTTCAAATATGTGAATATCAAAATTAACTTGTACCTTGAAAGGAGAGGTGCTTCCAAAGTGGATTTTTGATGAAGATGCGCCTGTTTCTATCGACAGGTGTTGAAGGATGTGGGAAAATTTATCCATCATTTCCTCCCTCGTTTGTGTGAGAGCTTGCTCAAGCAACATATTTATAGGATCGTCTGCTCCGACGTTTTTCTTTTCTTTCGCTATGGAGGGTTTATTGGGCGTGTGAGAGAAATTGTCTTCAAGAGAGACAAGCTCAAGACCCAACTTGATGTACTCGGACCTCGTTGGGGACATGCATGAAAAAAAACGATCAAGAGCAGCCTGCTCTGATACCACTGATCCAGATTTATTTTCGGCACGAAATGAGAGTGGAGATATAATAAAGAAATGCACAGAGATATCGCAAATATCCAATAATATAACATAAATGTATTAGAGATGCAACCATAAACATAGATACACAATAATAAACTATTTCTATTAATGAAATAAATGTACAGAGACTGTAAGAATACAAAGTGAAAGACTCGCTAGAATGGTGGCGGCTTATCTCTGAGAAGAGATGTGACGGCTACTCGCATTCGCAAGAAGATGATTACAACGAGGCTCTGAAGACCTTTTCACAATAAACAGGAATGCCAAAAACCCTAGACATCCAAAAACCTAACCCTAGGAAATGAAACGCCAAAAGTCACGTGGGCCCCGTTTGGGTAAGTTAGTACATCAACTTTCCGGGGTTGTGACTTTTGCATATGATCTCCGTTTTAGGCGTATAATAGCCTGTTGGAAAGGTATCGTCGAGGAGATTAATTTTGGGGGATAAATAATTCCTTTGGATATTATTGAGAATTTCGATACCGAAAAACCTTCATTTAATCCCTCAAAATGGCCCTGAAAGTTAAAACTGCTAAAAATAGTTAATTGTCAAAATTGCCAAAAAACTGTTTTGAGCTAGTTGGAAAAGGTGGGTGGCCACCGATATCCACCTAGATCATAAAAATTAATAATTCCAATAAGCTAACCCCATAAATTAAATATACAATTAACTATAAGATAAGTAAGAAATTCCAACAAACTAACCTCATAAATTAAATACAAAATTATTATAGAAGATATTTTGGAAGTAAATTGTGTTAGTATTTTAAATACACAATTACTTATGTAGTTTAAGACCATTTTTGCTGAAGAAATGTTCCTATTCCATTATGTATTTTTAAAATGACCATGTCTAATAGTAGAGTTTTATTGTTGTGATCCAAATTACCCATACACAATGAATACACTAAATATCATAAACACTAAATACACCAAATATCATAATCTGACTCACCTAAATACCTTTTGATGTTATATTCTATTCTAATTATTTTCTTAATA
>SNQJ01S0019182.1:24561-36343 GCA_010110895.2 Picea sitchensis | reverse complement strand
CGGATTGAAGTCCATAATAAAAAGAAAAATTGTACATACATCTTGTGTTCTTTGTGTTCCTTGTGGAGATGATTTGTTGATGATATGTTGTTGATATGTATTCACATCTAACTGATTACAAATGACAGCAATGAGTAATGAGCAAATGTTGAATGTTAACTAAGGATTTTTTGTGTAAGAGGGGAGATTTGGGAAAAAGATCCCCACACTCATTCACTCCCCCCTAAGTGTGGTAGGAAGCAATCTTGGAAAACCTTGGCTGGTACAATTAGTTATAAAAGAAAAATGGGAAATTAATGAGATGGTTAATGAATGTTCGATGGAGATGAATGGACTAGACACAAAGGCTAATTTGAATATTATACCTTTGGGCTCATATGATTGCCTCATTGGTATGAATTGGTTGGACGAGAACCATGTTGTCATGGATTTTAACAATAAGGCATTCACTTGCTTGGATGAGGAAGGAAATTCAAGAACAATTCGAGGAATTATAAGAGTTGTAACTATCCGAGAAAATTAAGAATTGTCATTGAAGAAGAGCTATAGGAAAAGATGTCAACTATGTCAAGGATTTCAAATATTTAGTTAAAATGAACACACCGCTACGATAAATTTTATGGGATCTAAAATTAGTAGTGCACTTTATTAAATTGAATGCATTGATGCTCCAGTGTTCACAGAGCACCGACATGTTGGTTAACAATGCATTGTTGTTTATAACACACTGGNTTAAAATGAACACACCGCTACGATAAATTTTATGGGATCTAAAATTAGTAGTGCACTTTATTAAATTGAATGCATTGATGCTCCAGTGTTCACAGAGCACCGACATGTTGGTTAACAATGCATTGTTGTTTATAACACACTGGCAATGGGGAATCATAAAAGACACATCGCTATGTTTGTTTTTTAAAATTGATTGTGGTGATTTTCTTTTAACGACATCAATGAGTAAAATTAGAGTATACACCTTTATGGTGGTGCTTACTATGCATTTATGCACAAGATTCACCACTTCAAGCTGGTGAACTGAAGTGTTCAAGTGCACTGCGTGGAATTAGAAAAAAATTAAAAATAAAAACAAATTTCAAGGAAAATTCAAATTTGAATTGGGTGAAAATGAAAACAAAAAAAAAGGTCATAAACAATTTACTTGGACACTTATGTCTCGAGGAGGCATGGTTCCACTATTGAGAGGAAATGAAAATTCTTGGTAATTTCCAAAATTTGGAAATACGTGGAATCTACTAGTGGAGCTATCAAACTCATTGTAGAGCACCGCAAACAAGGTGTCCTTAGAAGGAGACCGAGAACTAGTGCTTGCTTGAGAAATTCGAAGCACGGGATGAAGTGTAATAATGAAAATTAGTTTGGTAATTCTTTTTTTCTCACCCTGCCTCGTTGCACCCGACGACATGCATTGGGTCGTAATGTTCAGCAACACTGGGGTGCTTTATTTGGTGCTTGTTTTTTTATTATAATGTATGGCATTACTTCTAAATAGTTAAACACCAGGGGTTCCATTTTTATATATGTACTTGGGAATATGTTCCTTATAGGAGCATAGGTAAAAAACCCTCCGCAAAAACCTCTAGTTGCCTACCTTTGCTAATAACCTCTGCTATAAAGAAAGAAAGGATAAAGTTTGCAGACTAGTCAATATCTCATCAAGATCTCCTAATTTGACCTCTATGTCATTTCCAAATTCATTAATAATAGCTTCACTATCACATTTAGTGTCTTAAATTGGATTCCCTTCAAAATAAAAGCATCATGTATCCCAACCATATATTCCAATACAAAGCAAGCCATTAAAGGTTATAATATCCAGGGCATCATCATCTTCATGGAATGAAGGAGAGTCCACCAATCCTTCTTCATATTTTACCCCTTCAAAGCCATCAAATGATGGATCAAAAAGATCAATACTCTAAGAAGGGGCATATTTCATTGAGTCCTAAAATTCATCTAGATAAAGAAACCATTTTTTTTGGAAATTTACATCCTCTAGGTTCTTACCCAAATCTATAAATTTACTAGGTTTCTCTTGCTCTAAAGACACTTCCTCTTTCTTTGAATCATCAAAGGTTTGGAAAAGGGTGAAAATTGGTAAGTCRTCATTAAAAAACACTTATGTATCCTCAATATCCTTCAATTCATTTTCCTGAATTGACTCATGAAGTAGTTGGCATTCCTCTTCATCTGCGTGATTTTCAATAAGGTCAAGCTCTTCGTGAAGTAATTATTCCTCATCATGTTCAYCACATACTTCATAATCCATCTTAGTTGCAATGGGAATCTCTTCCTCATTTGGGAGGGATATTAAGTTACATTTAAAAACTATCTCAATCACTTCATTATCAAGGTTACGCTCCCAACATTCAAGAAATAGCCTCAAAAAGTCTACAAATGAGGTGATTGGTCCTACAAGATCATTATAAAACCAATCAATTGCCTTATCTTCCAAATTGCACATAAAGATAAACATTTTTGGGCCTCATAAATAACACATTATATGATGCCATTAGCCATATTTCATTCACTTTACCCCTTCATATCCATTCCCTTCATCACTTCTATTCCTTTAATTGTTCATTTCTACCTAACATGAGCTTTATGTGTAATAATTACACTAAAGTGATTGAATTCCCATGTTTTAATGATTATTTAGAGTAGATATTGTGATTTCCTAAATTACTATTTGATCACATGGCTCTCATGAAATATATTATTATTATTTTCTCCAAATTATCTTAGATCAAATCCAATATTTGCTGGAGAAGATCCACATCTTTAGGATCTAGGATTTGTTGGTTGTAGATCCACTTGCTTAGGATTTGATCACATGTTGTTGTAACTCCTTTTCCTTTTATGAAGGGGAAGATAAATGTATAAATAGGAGAGGATATCATGAGTTAAGGGGGTGGAGAGTTCAGTGATTTCATGCGTTCGTTCCATTAGTAGAAGAATTGATTGTAATCATTTGATGTTGAAATAAAGAGTTTCTTGTTGCATATTAAGAGTTCTTTGTTGTAGTCTTTCTTGGCGGCATATTCCAGGAGAGGCGAGATCCCCTCTCTCGGGTATATGCTTCCCATTTATTTTCATTTCAGTTGTGTGATTTCCATTTCAATTGTACTATGGAACCAGAATGGTAAATTCTATGGGATTAAGGAGAATTTATTTCAGCTGTGTGAGTTCCTTCAATTCAGTATTTTACATATAGTATGGCATAGTAAAGTTCAAATCACCCAATCATTGACTGACATAACCAAATGGTGAAATATGAAGGCCATGGAATCAAAATGATAAGATCTGTGGAAATGAGGGTTAGCGATTATGAATGATTAAGAACATTATTGTGATCATAGCATTGAAATTTATTTACTCTGTTTGATTCAGATTGGTTAGCTTAGAATTATTGGCTTGATCTTGCATTTATTTTTCTAGCATCTCACAAGCTTACGAGCTCCCTAGTTGATAAGTTAATGAATTAAATTCATTCAATTGAATTTGAATGACAACATCCACACATATTCATAGATAATATGAGAATAATTCATGACCCTAATGAAATATGCAACATGTGATTGGGCCAAATTAGGATCTTCGTGAAATAATCCAATAACTTCAAACAAATTTGGATGGTAGACTTCATGTGGATCTCTCGAAATATTCGAGAAATCAAGTGGATCACATTGATAATTCCAAGGCTCTATAGTTTGCATGCTCAAAATAAAATATTATCAAATCACAATGGAGTCACCAAGGTAAAATCTTGAGAAATTTCCAAGTAATCAGATTTGTATCCACTTTAAAATATGTATGTCAAAGAACCACGCGATATTGTTTAAAATCTAGTGGAAAATAACTCAATTCATATATTCATGTTCCATATTGCAATGTAAAAAAAGTATGCCATAAGTGAAACAGTTATTGTCGTTCAAAACTCTAGTTAAACAAACAATAAAACAAACCTAGTACACCTTTTGAGTTCAAATCATAAAGTATATGCAACAATTTTGTTAACCAACAATGCCACATTAATGTTTATAATATTCAAATCAAACTATGCTCAAACCCAACAAAATTGTGCATTATCAGTATGAAACCTTGATAGTAATATTAGACCATAAATTGGTCCACAAGACATTAAAAGGTAGCATGGTAAGGTATTGACCTTGTATTTTAGGTTCTTTGGTATATTGGTGCAAAGATGAGGTCTAGGAACATCATCCAATGCTATTCAAAAGCGTATTAACCCTTGTTGCAACAACATTTCCATAAATCAACCCTCACACTCAGTAAACAAGTGGAACGATAAACCCTTAAAGTAGGTCATCGGGGTAGTTATGGGGAGGGATGAGGTATGGTTAATCGACCCAAAAACAAGAGAAAGGAATGCTACCCTAGAGACAATCCAAACAAAACCCCAACCTCTACTACTTTTACACAATTTGACTGTGAAAGGGCAAGGGTATGACCAACAAAGGATAGTGATTGAGGAAAGAATGAGATCATTGGAGGGGGACTATATAGGGAATAAATATGGTGAAACAACCTATCAAAAGACAATTCGATGATGCATTGAGGTGACAACAACAACACCAAACTTTGCTTCTATATATTCTACATAAAATGATAGTTTAAACAATGAAGAGAAAAGGTAACATCCAACAAGTTTTGGGGAAACATTAGATTCTATTAATGGCCAAATTTGTTGTTGTATAACTTTGAGATTATGACATGTCTCAACAACCTTCCAAGGGGGAGGATAGACCTTGGTTTTAACTTCTGGAAAACTTGTAAACTCCAGACAACAAATTGGCAACTTGGGGAAATGTTTATTTAGGGAATCCAAATGATAGATTAGACTTGCAAACACAATGTATATTGACCCTATGGTTTGGTAGGATAAATTAAGTAGAAATAAAAATACATTCAGACCCTTGAAAACTAGGTAAAGATAGAAAATATGGTAAATTAGCCAACTGAAGGTTGAGCAAATATATGCAATGAAGCTCAAAGAAAAAAAAAAAAAATTTAGGGTTTTTGGGTGGTTGAAGACATTAAAGAAGATCAATTCCTTAGAGGGCTTATGGGGTCACTACTTCACCTTTATGTGAAGCCTAGGGTTTATGATGAAGTAGTGTTGAAAAGAACTTTAAGGATTGTCCCTCATGCACTACCTAGGGATTGAAGGTTTTCTTTTAGGTTATAAGGGGGGATTGGTCCATGAGGAGCTTCTCCCAGTACTAAGCAAGGTGAACTTAAAGGCTATCTAAGAAAAAGGTTAGAGCCACTGGACATCCTACCTTAATGCATGACCAAAGAACTTTAATGATCAAAGGGAGGGTGATAAAACTTACCTTGAAACCCTTCCAAGTGGAGCATTGCACACTTGTTTGGACTTGTAGTAGCTCTTTTCTTCCAAGCAACCTCTAAGAAAATTTATCTAACACTTGAAAAATAATTATAAAATCACAAGAAGAGAAGTAGATACTCAATAGAACTCTTTAGCCAAGCTTGTCATTATTCTCCAATGATTTGAAATGAAAGAGGATTCTTCCTTTTATAGGTGAATTTATTCATCAAATACAATAGAAATCCATGTGCTAGCTCAAAACCATTATCTCCAAAACCACTAGCCTAGTAAGACCCTGTGCAAAATACAAAATAATAAAATACATGCCAATAATAAGCTCATGAAGTGAGAGGTCCCCCTAGAAAGGGTCAAAGTACAAATATAAGCCACACATGTGGATAAACAAGGGATCAAAGAGAAATTCCCCTCTCAAAAGTGGTGTCCACATGCAAGAGAGTGGTCCAAGGTGAAGTCAAATGGTCCAACTTCCACATGAGAAGTCTCCTCAATCAAAGGAAATTTCCAAAAGTGGAAGAACGTCCTAGAAATAGATGGAATTTACACATGTGAGTCATCCAAGTAATAAAACTCATCCCATGTATCACGTATGGGATCACGAATGCTAACCCTCCTCCAACAAGGGTCCAATATGAATGCCACATCATCAAAGAGTCCAATTCATCGTGTGAAATCACCCTCGTAATGTGAAAAATCTCTCTTTGATGCATTAATAACCCCCCACATGTGGTACCAAGGGAGAAAATAAAGCATGAATGTGTAATGAAATGTCCAACTGAGCTAGGAGGATGAATATAAGTGGTCCATGTGGCATTTGTGATGACATGACATCCCCATCATGGCTTGATGCACTATCATGGATCCCAATGTAGTGACATGTATTTCGATGCGGTTCATGGATCCCATTGTCTGTAGGTATGACCATATAAGAGTACATGGATCCCAATGCACCATCACGGACATGGAGGCATAATACACATATCCCAATGCACAATATCCACTTGAATTTATGGGTCTAGCCTCTTAGCAAAACATAACAAAGGGGTTGGTTTTAATAGTTTCCTAAGTCTTGTTAAGGGGAACAATATTCACCCTTGTATATACATCAAATCCTAAGACAAGTAATATTTCCTATGTACCTAGGTGAAACATAGGTAATAATGAGTAATGATGACGGAAGGTGAAAGGGGAATGGGTTCCAAAAATCTTATACATGCACATCTCTTATAATTCATTTATTTATACATGTAGCTTCATTGGCTAGGATTTATACTTTATAATAGCCTTATAGAGGGATCTTAGAAGTGAGTTATCATCCTTGACATTGTTTCTTACTACCCCTTTAAGACTTTTTCTTTAGATGTTCAGTTTATCAAACAAGTCCCTTTTATTTAGATATTCATAGAAAAACCAGAGACTAGGGGCATTGGCCTCATAGCGAGGGGCATTGCTCAAGCTTAGTATTTGGATTTTTAACTTTTTATCTTCATCTCTTTGCCTTATTGGTTCTATTCATTCAAGCTTTATCAATATTGACCTTTCGTTTTGATGTTTGATAAATCATACATGACCAAGATGCAATTTTTATATGGATGGAATGAGTGATATTAGGAGGCTAAAAATGGTTAGTATGGTTGGGATATGGACAATGTTATCTGGCCTAGACACCTAGTGGTACAAGTTAACCCAAGAGATGACACACTTCCATGAGAGAACATGTTCCCCAAGGTACTACGAGGCAAGTAACAAAACCATATAACATTATGAAGTGCTAAAAGAAAATCATTAGGAATTTACCACTTTACAACAAGTTAAGAATTTATATCATCATGTCCAAATAGGTATTGATACATGGAATATCAAATGAAACAATTGAGAAATATACCATGCCATAGTGCATCTGTAGTTTGAGGAGTGAGGATGAAAGTAAGTTACACCATAGCTGAGCTAGCACGATCATGAATCTGGTGGATATCAAGAGGAAGTATGTTTGGATCTAGCAAAGATGAGCATGACATCTCATGCACTCAGAAACATGACACCCTTGTTAGGTATCCAAAAGTCGTCACCCTTGAGAGGGTAACAAAGAGCAAAAAGAGATATATTTTATAAGACATGGAGCTATAAAATTTGTTTGAGTGACCCTCATAGTTGTTGTATAGGACAACTTACATTGAATTCCATGAAAAGTTGACATTTTTACACATGGACAAGAATATTTCCACTTGTGATCAATAAAGCTGACAAAAACACCAAATACTACAAATGACATTGAAAAAAGAAGGGGTAAATTTTCAAAAGCAATCATAGATCATCAAGTTTAGTTTTTAATTTATGAAAATCATATTTGAATATTTAATTTCAAGCATGAAAAGACCATATTATTAAAAAAAAAAAAATAAGTTTTTAAAAAAATAATTAAAAATATATAATTAAAAAATATTTATGTTTCTAAATATTATAGAATAAGCTAAAGAGCGAACACAATTATTATTATTATTATTTAAACTAATTTAAACAATTTATTTAAAATTATAATTCTATTTAAATTATAATTTTTTTTTGTTAAAATAAAACTTTAATTTTGATTATTTTAAAAGATCATAAAAAAAAATCTTTAAATTAATAAAAATGAGACATAAAGAAATAGTGTAAAATGTGATATTATTATTATTATTATTAATTGTTATTATATTATATCAATTACATTATATCATATCTTTTATTATTCTAATTTTATAAAATGTGATATTATTATTATTATTATTATTATTATTAATTGTTATTATATTAATATTAAAAACATTATATTGTATTTTTTATTATTAATTTCTTTTCATGTTTGAAAATTTACTTTAGATTTAATTTTGTCTTTAGGTTTGTGAGAGGTAAATTAAATATATAGAGAGAGAAAAAGAGAGGTTAAAAAAACAAATATGTTTACTTATCATTCAATCAATCAGTGTATTACTAGGAGATATCATTGGTAGTGAATGCCTTTATTGACATAAGATTCATGGTATATCAATGTTTATGTATTAACACAAACATATCAATGTTTATGTATTAACACAAATCAATTTTCTCAACTAATATAAGATAGTAAGTNTATTACTAGGAGATATCATTGGTAGTGAATGCCTTTATTGACATAAGATTCATGGTATATCAATGTTTATGTATTAACACAAACATATCAATGTTTATGTATTAACACAAATCAATTTTCTCAACTAATATAAGATAGTAAGTTTTTTTTAGATAAAGAGGTATTTGATGTCATGGAAACAATTTCAAGAGGCAAAAATGTTAAGTGTATCTAACTTATTTTAATGGGAAATTTAGGAAAGCATGTGAGATGGGTACTATGGAGTACTCCCAATAAGAGATTTCTTTTATTTTTGTAGAACAAAAGAGGGGAGGGTAAGGCTGAAAAATCAAACATACTCACTCCACAATGATTCAACCATTATATTAGTAGAAGATGTCACTTCTTGTGGTATTCCTCATTGACAAGGATCGTGGTATATTGCAACTTATATGTTACCACAAAACACTTCACAAAAATTATGGTTGTGAAAGTTGATAGAGGCTAAAAGAATAAGATGTTTTTTCTTTAAAAAAATGAATAAAGAAACTACTATTGTTTTAGTATTTAACCATTTTTTTTTTTTTAAGAAGGTGATTTGAAAAGTGCCTCCCATAACATATTATGAAAAAAATTATAAAAAAATAAATAATGGAAATAAAAAATTATAAACAAATGATTATAAGGAAAAACACAAATACTTTTTAAGGGAAAACACAAATACTTAATAAGCACAAAAGTTTCTTTAAGTCTTTAGCTTCCCCCGACTCAAGTCACCATTAAAACAATTTTATGTAAGTTTTTTTTCAAGATTAATACGTATTAACTTCAAACTTAAGAAACACTCAGTAGATGTCACTCTTACAAAAAGACGAAAAAGAGATTACTTAACAAAGTGAAGTCAACTCTCCATTTCATTTTCAATGTTTAGAAGAACTAGAAAATCAATCCTTTATTTCTTTATAAAAGTTTACTTAACAAAGAGAAGTTAAACCTCCATCTCAAATTAAATCTATATAATATGTATAACCTTCTTTCTGCATGTAATCAAAAGGACATATTATTAATAATAACTCAAATAAATAAAAAATTATTTAAWAATAACTTTGAGAAACAAAGGACTACATCTCATAACAATTCAAAAATRTGTTAGTAAGATTATAATTTATTAAAAAAKTAAYATATGTAAATATGTAATTATGTAATTGTAAGAGACATTTACTTCATATTACTTTAAAATCATTTACATCATAGGTAATAATTTAAGAGAAACTTGTGATAAGGGTGGATCTTATTTATTCCATATTACTTAGTGAGTGGGCCTAACAGTTAAGAACATGTGATTCTTCCTAACCAAGAGGATAAATTTCATGGCCAGATGGAGTATTTATTTTAAAAGGGAAAAGGGCTGGGCTTCTCACTTAACAAGAGTCATAATAATGCTTGCTATGTTTTTTCTCTTTTCCAGACATTTTTTCTGGGGATGTTTGCGCAAATCCTATGAGATATTGTTGGATCTGCAGATTTGAGTGCTTAAATCTGTATAATCTGAGTGCTATAAGGGTTTTTCATATTGTTGGATTTGCAAATTTGAGTGGATAAATCTGTATAATCCTAGTACTATAAAGGTGTTTCATATTGTTGGATCTGCAGATTTGAATGGTTAAATCTATATAATCTAAACGCTATAAAACTGTAAGTTAAATCCATTTCTATATTCAAAAATACAATTTAAACAGCAAAAAATTGTAATTTCATACTGATAAAAAAAATGCACTTTACCAAAATACTATGACCAAACCATTTTTCCTTACAACACTTGCATATTCCTCAATTCCAAAGTCAACCATCTTAGTGCAGTGCCCTAAAGCTTATAGACGTCTGCTAAACGAGGTCATTACATGTAAACTTCACTGAACCAAGTTCGATTTAAAAGCTTTATAACTTTCTAATAATGTAACCAAAATCCAAGACAAAACACCAAGCTATCTATTTATTTACAGGCTATCATGGGTTCCACTGTAATATTTCGGAGATCTATTGCCTCCTTCCACTGCAAAGACTTGCCCCGAATTATCAACCTTCCCCATCCTCTCTGTGTCGGCGGCTTTGGCGGTGTCATATGATGCATGCAGCCCAAAAAAGAAGTAATACAATAGCATTATGCCAGTCCAAACAGCAAACCTGATGAAGGATTCCTTGTCTATGGAACCCAAAAGAAACAAGTTTATGGCAATCGATAGAACTGGTAGCCAAGGCACCAATGGCACCCCCCACAGATTCGGCGTTCTAGCCAGTGGAACAAACAGCCTTAATCCTAATGTACCTAGAAACAATAAAGGCACTGTTATTAAATAACCAATCCAGCCATTACTCGTAGCCCAGCATACAGCAGTGGCAACTGAGGATCCAATGATCATAGCCAGAAACACGATCAGTCTTCTCTGATTTTTAATGCTGGTTTCGCCCGAAACGTAGTATCTTCTCACAAGTAGTGCTATGGCTACTAGACTGAATATGACCAAGGTGCTGATGGATAGAAGGTTGGCGAGTACATCTAGGCTTGTGAAAAATGCTATAACTGCTGTGGCACTGACCATTATAACAGTTGCATTGATTGGAGTTCCTGTTTTCTCATGCACCAATGCAAACCATGGCGGGAACATATGTGTCCTTGCAATGTGGGTCAGATACCGGGCTTGACCTACAACACCCACCATTAGGACAGTGGTCATGCCCTCAAGGGCTCCCAAGGCTACTATGTACTTAGCCCAACCCATTCCCACCTTTTCGAAAACAACACTGTATGCAGCATTAGGATCAATGGTTTTGTAGCTTTGCATCAGACATAAAACCAGAGCCATGAGACAGTAGATCGTTATGATGACCGCCATGGATCCAACAAGTCCAATAGGAATGTCCTTTGCAGGAACTTTAGTCTCTTCTGCCATTGTTGCAACTGCATCGAAGCCAACATATGCAAAAAAGAGAACTGCAGCTGATGTGAAAATACCTCTAACTCCATAAGGCATAAAGTCTGAGTAGTTTGATGTTTTTGCGTGCGTTAGCCCGGCAATGATGATGAACACAAGGATCGCAACATGAATTGCAGAGGCGATGGAGTTTATTCTGGATGTAACTTTGGTGCTCCTTATGGCGACAGTGCCTGTTATGAAGAGGACGGCAACTGCTATCGGGTCCAAGTCACTGAAATTCTGAGCTAAGTTTGTTTGAATGCGAAAAGCATTAGATGAGCGATTACAGAGTGTGGCGAAGTAGGATGTCCATGCCCTTGCAACTGCTGC
>SNQJ01S0019181.1:108535-122708 GCA_010110895.2 Picea sitchensis | reverse complement strand
CCCCCCCCCCCTCTTAGTGACATGATCTGATCCTTCAGATACTAACTTCCCTTGTAGTCTTGGCAGTATGTACCAAACATCTTTTTTTTTTACAGAGGTCTACTCCTCCACCATGGAATCACAACATACATATTTTTCTAATACCTCCTGAAATATGGAAGTCTTAAAATATATGATGATGTTGATTAATTCCATGTAGTTTGGAATCTTCTTTGGAGATTTTTTCTCTCTAAATGTGCTTCTTGGAGCCTCAAGATACTTCTAAGAATCCCTCAATATTTCAATGAACCATCCAGGTCTCTTGATAGAAATGGAAGGAGATAGATTCATCTCTCCTTCACCTAAAGGTTTTTGTACTTCCCTATATTTCACTGGTGATTGTAGCTCAACTTTTGGAGCTTCATGCTCCTTATCTTCCATCACTGGAATAGGGTGATGGTACTTCCTAGATGCAAATACTTCCTCAAAATTTACATTCATACTCACTACTATCTTCCTCTACTTTGGAATATAGACCTTGTAGGTCTTTCAAGTCTCACTATAAACCATTCATACTTGAGGGCTCTGACTTAGTCCTCTTTTTTATTGGTACATGGATATAAACTAGATATCCAAATATGTGGAAATGACTCATATCTAGATTCACACCAATTAATGCCTCCTCTATTTTCTTGTCCTCGAAGATCCCATGGGGACATCAGTTCAAGATGTAGATTTTTTTTTTTGCATGCTTCTACACAAAGAAATATCAGCAAGTCCTGCTTAATAATAATGACCTTAGCATCCAATATGATGGATCAATTCCTCTACTCTGCAAATCCATTTTTTTGTGGGTTGTACGAAACAGTAAATACCCTCTCGGTTCCATCCTCCTTGTAGAAACCCTAAAAATCCTTCGAGGTATACTCTCCCTCATTGTCTAATCTAAAGACTTTGATACTCTTCCCTATCTAGTTTTCAACTGGAGCTTCAAACTCTTATAACCTACTAAATACCTAATCCTTGGTATATAGGAAGTAGATCCAAGTTTTCCAAGAGAAGTTATCAATGAAAGAAACACAATACATCCTTCCTAAAATTGATACTATTGTTATTGGTCTACAAATATATGATTGTAGTATGTCGAGAATCTCTTTATACCTATGATATTTATTTAGGAAATAAGCCTTGGCATTGTTTCTAAGTGCACATCTTCTTCATAATCCATGTTTCTAAATAATGAACTTTGGAACATTATAAAATAAGGAACACTTCCACATTAAACCTAGTAGAACAGAGGAAGAAATATTTAAACAAGAAAGTAAACGACAAAGAAAACACACAGCGCACAAAGATTTTACCCTTGAAACCAAAATGCGAAAACCATCATTCCTCGAGCGTATTTCTCTCTTGTTGTATTATTCATTCATAATAAAAGGCTACATGCCTAACCTTCGTATACACCTAAGACACAATCAACATCATACCTTCTTTCTTTACAGAAGAACAACCTTGTAGCCAGCTCGGCTTACATCTGCATGACCAATAACCTCTAAATATTATCTATTCTATGATTATTGATTAACTTTTATATAATTACAGTGTGCCTTCTTTATAGGCTTTACAACATGAGAAAACCTAAAGAAAAGAAACCAAAACTGGTTACATATTCATGCATATAATTGGGTACAAATCCCATAAATCTCAGGATTCTGTTACAGTCGACTACCAAGTCAGATTACCAGTCTACTACCAGTCATCCTTCATTTGGTCCTTAGTCGGTTTTCACATGCCCACCTATTGGCCTCTTTTCAGTTGACCTCTTCGAATTTATGTCGATATCTTTGACTTCGACCTTACCTGATTAAACCACCTCAACCTTCTACTTGCTATCAATTTCTTTGACTTTGAATGTCATTCGATCCACCTCTACAAAATTTTCACTGCAAAGAATATAAAAATACAACATTCTCCCACTTCTTGTTTTCTTTGCTGAAAATGGGAGATATCTGAAATCTCGTTCACAAACCCAAGGAAATAATGCCCATTTCCTCTCTTCACCAAGAGAAGATCACAACACTCACAGACTTAGTCAAATAGTCTTCTATATTTTCCAAAGTGTCTACTTTCTTGAGAAACACCTTGGTGTTTTCCACCATGTCTCATGAAATGGCATTTTGCATCATTGTTATAAGTATTATAATGATAAGTTGGGTTCTTGGCCAAAAATATTTAACGTTGACTATCGCAACTTATCTTCATAGATTTCTGCTCAAACCCAATTCATGAACACAACCTTTGCAACTATACTACTTCTTTACATGGTGGTTTCCACAATATTCAACTTCTATTGTTGACAAGGCTATGACCACCGTCACTTACTCATCTAGTTGATTTTTCCACCAATTCATCGGATCTCCATCCCGGTCAGTGTAGAAAAAACCATGTACTTCACTTTCATCTGTATTTTTTCTTGGTAGGATATAGAATAATATTTTGTGCCACAAAATACTTGAATACTCTCTTGAGAATTGTCCATTTCTCTTTCCTAGATTATGGAGCTTGTACTTGTTCAACACTCCCACTACATGGACAATGTATGGTGAAATTGAAAATCATCACATATATTAGACTATGAATAACACTTGCATAGGAAACATGCACCATGTCCTCTATTTCCTATTGTGTCCTTGGACACTGTTGTTGAAGTGTTATCCTTTCTCCCACGAGAATCGGCACCTTCCCAAGTTTGCAATCCTGTTGGAAACATTTCAAAATTGTTTCATTATACTTCTTCTGGCTCAACCAAAACTTTCTTTTCTCAATCTCTCTTGATCTCAATTCAGGGGATGAAGTTAGATTTACGCCGAGATCTTTCATGTCGAACACGGAATTTCTTCTTCACCACATTTCTTTCATTCATGTTGTTTCTAATCAACAACATGCCATCGATAGAATTGTCCATTTCTCTTTCCTAGGTGTCGACTTGTATCTTCTCAACACTCCCACTACATGGACAATGTATGGTCGAGTGAAAATCATCACATATATTAGACTATGAATAACACTTGCATAGGAAACATGCACCATGTCCTCTATTTCCTATTGTGTCCTTGGACACTGTTCAGTATTTATCCTTTCTCCCACAGGAATCGGCACCTTCCCAAGTTTGCAATCCTGCATGTTGAAACATTTCAAAATTGTTTCATTATACTTCTTACGGCTCAACCAAAAATTTTTAGCTACTCAATCTCTCTTGATCTCAATTCCCAGGATGAAGTTCGTTGCATCGAGATCTTTCATGTCGAACTTGGAGGATAATTTCTTCTTCACCACATTTCTTTCATTCATGTTGTTTCTAATCAACAACATGCCATCGACATAGAATTCTACATATATGAAACTCCTACCTTCTTCTTTTGAATATATCCAATGATCAACTTTCTTTTTTACAAATCCAAAACTAAGGATGTATGTGTCGAAATTTTGGTACCACATCCTTGTTGATTGCTTTAGATCATAAAGGGATATTTTCACACCAAATATTTATTTCCCTTTACTACAAATTCTTTAGGATGTTTCATGTACATTTCTTCTTCCAGGTCCCCATGTAGGAAAGTTGTCTTTACATCCATCTGTTTTATTTCCATATCAAATGTTGTAGGAAGAGAGATTAGTAATCTAATGGAATTTAATTTTGCAACAGGGGAAAAATAATCACCATAGTTGACTCCTTCGACTTGGGAATATCCTTTTGCTATGAATTGAGCTTTGAATTTCTCGACTTGACCTGTTGCGTACATATTCTTCTTCAATACCCATTTTATACTGACGTGATTTATTCTACTATGTAATTCAACTAAGTCTCATGTCTCATTCTTATGCAAGGATTCCATCTCTTCGACCATGGCATCCTTCCATAGATTTCCCTCTATTGAGTCAACTACCTCCCCAAATGACTTGGGCTCATTATTTGTGGTAGTTAACACAAATGAAGAATGAAAGTCAAACAAACTATAACTTTTGACTGGTTTTATTACTTGTTATGACCTCCTTAAACTGGGGTTGGTTGTTCCACCTCTTCTTTTGATTCAGTTGACTCATATGAATCATCTTCTTCACTCCTTAGCTCAAACTTCACCTTCTTTGGATTATTCTTTGTTTGAACAATTTCTTCAAGATCATACTTCCTTCCAGCTTCTACGAAGACCACATCTCGATTGTACATTGTTTTCCTTGATGCATGATGCCATATCTTATATCCTTTCAATCATTCTTTGTATCTAATGAAAATACACTTGGCTATCTTCTTTTCCATCCTGATCCTCTTTTACCTAGGAACATGCACAAACCCATCACATCCAAATACTTTGAGATTTGAAACTAAGGGCTTCTTACTAGACCATACCTTATGTGGATTCGTGTTAACTAGTTCCAATAAAGGAGACATATTCACTAGATTTGTGCAGTGTCAACTTCCTCCACCCAAAATTCATGTGTGATCTGAACACCAGTAAGCATGATCCTTGCCTTGTCCATCAATGTTATGTTCTTTCTCTCATCAAATCCATTTTGGTGTGTGGTATATGGTGTGGTATTTTTGCATGCTATTCCATACTGCTTGAAGAATTAATCAAATTCCTTTCCACATAATTCACCACCATTATCATTTCTCATCACCTTAATCTTCTTATTTGTCTAGTTTTCTACAAGATATTTAAACTCTATGAATTTCTCAAAAAACTTTGATTTCTTCCTAACGAAATATATCTAGGTATTTATGAAAAAACCATCTATGAAGAAGACATAATACATGGATACACCAAGTGAAGGAACTGAAACAGGGCCAAACACATCACAATGAACCAACTCTAGAATACCATTTTCCCCTTGGCACTCCAGATGGGAACCTCATCCGACTTTGTTTTCCATATATGCAATGTTCACAAAAGTCAACTTCTAAATTTCATTCAGGGAAAAAATTTACCATACCTTTGGCATGCATAGATCAAATTATTTTTTCTCCAATCTATCCAATCCTCTTGTGCCATAGCATGGTCAGGTCGACTTTATGATGACTTCTCAAGTTGGTTTGAATTGACTCAAACTAATTCGATTTGGTTCGAGTCGAAGTCGATTTGACTTTAGGAACAATGATGTTGTTGTATCCAATAGATTCGAAATTAGCTAATATCTTGTATAGGGTTCCAAACCAAACTCCTTTCACTAAGACCATCACACCTCTTATGATATTTCATGTATCCTTTTGAAATAGAGTGTGAACCCTTGCATCACTCATATTGCTGATAGATATCATGTTTCTTACCAAACCCATAATGTGTAGGAAACCTGGAAGGTTTCTCCTCCCATCTTGCAGTATCAGTCGAAATCTTCCTCGTCCAAGAATTTTGGTTGTCAAGTCATCCCCCAAGAACACATATCCTACTTCATATTGTTCATATTCGTAGAACCATTCTCTATGTGGTTTCATATGATAGGATTCTCTTGAGTCAATCAACCAAACATATTGATACAAATGTGTACTAGTCAACACCAGGTACACATCACCTCCCTTATCTGGAGTCATCCTTCTCTTAATCAAATACTTCTCATCAGATCTTGTACTTACTTCCATTTTGTTGGACGGGAAGCTTTGGAAATAGTTTTTCAGTTTTGAGGAAAAATCCTAAGCATAGGAAAAGTAGTGGAAGAAGAAGGAAAAATAGAGAGTGCATCAAGGATAAAAGTGTGCAGAAAGAGGAAAGTGAATATAAGGAACATAATGCACATGCATAAATATAAACAAAGAGAATAAAGCAAGAAAATAAAGCATGAAAAACAGAAGACAATCCGACATTCCCAAAATAAAATAATAGTAGAAAAACAACATGTATATTGAAAAGAAGAAGAAAGTCGTTGAACAACCAACAACTAAGTTTTCCATGCATTGTAATGGGGTAGGTTTGGGATGAAAATATTAGGATTTTTTCCCTAGAGTTATGTATAAATATGTAACGAGCTGGGAGATTATGGGTTCACTTTGGTTAGAATATGTTAGGTTATGTTAGGTTATATTATTTTATGTTTTGTTCTGTTCGATATTAAGTTCCAGAGTTCTTGAATGTAGTAGTCGTTGGATGACAAGAATGAATAAAGGAATTTTAAAGAGATGATATGGAATCATGTTTTTTCTGTCTTTCTATGTTTGCTTATGAATTCTATTTGCATGCATTTTAGAAGAGATTTATCTTATGGGTTAAATGTAGTGCAAGGTTTATGACTATAACATAAACAAATCTATATAGTACTCTAGAATATGTTTATTATAGGAATATGAATTATAAGTAAGTTAATATTGAATAGAATAGAGTTATGCACACAACGTAGTAAGGAAGAATGACCTAAATGGTTTCCTCCCATTCCCTTACTACTGCAGAAGCCTAGTTCTTGTAGTCCCAATAGATACCTCGGGTGAGACTTCATCTGCACACAGAGCTGATACTGAAGGGGACGATGTCTAGTGGGTTTTTTTGGTCATAGATAAACCAAACCTAATGTCTTACAACCCACTTACAACAATTCCAACACATTGCCTTCGATTTTCAGTACCTTTTTTAATGCCCAACTTTACCACATTTCCATCATCTTCTCTTCACCTAAACAAGGGATTTATATCTACCCTTCGAATTAGACTTTCTACTAGAGAATTTTCCTTTATCTCTCACCACTAATGCATCTTTGGTTGATCCTTCGATGTTCTTCCTTATCATTTCTTCTAACAATAGAGATAAAACCACGTATTCTAGAACTAATGTGGTTGAATTTCTCCATATAGCCAGGAATAAGCTATCATGGGAATCTGGAAAAGAACATAATAGGCCAATACATTTTTCCTCCTCATTGATTTTAATATCAACAGAAGATAACTGACTTATAATTCTATTAAACACATTTAAAATCTCAATCACTGAACTTCCCTCACTCATCCTTAGAAGATATAATTTATTTATGAGAAACAACTTATTTAACAAGGATTTTGACTTGTAAAATCTTCCCAACTTATCCCATAGTTTCTTGGATGAATCTTCACCTGATACATTTAGCAGTATCAAATTTGCAAGAGAAATTTGAATTGTACTCCTTTCCCTTCTCTCGAGTTTTTCCATTCTTTTGTCAGCATACCTATTAGAATGGTACCTAGACAGAGCATTGCCCATTGTTCTCAATATACAAGGAGATGTTCAATTTTAAGCTTCAAAATCTCAAAATTATGGCCATCAATTTTTTTTATCTCTATTCCTGAGTTGCTCGTCATTCTTTAAAACAATCTTTAAAGATTTCTAACTTATGACTCTTACTGAACATAGGGTGTAGCTCATATCCAAGATTTTTAAGCCAGGCTTTGATACCACATGCTAGGAAATGAGGAACACTTCCACCCTAAACCTAGAATAAGAGATGAAGAAATATTTAAATAAGAAAGTAAATGAGAAAGAAAACACAGTTCACAAAGATTTTACCTTGTAAACCCAAATGCAAAAACCAACATTCCTTGAGGGTATTTCTCTCTAGTTGTCTTATTCATTAAAATAAAAGGTTACATTCCTAACCTTGTTCTACACCTAAGACTTAATCGACATCATACCTTCTACCTTTACAAAAGAACAACCCTATAGCCAATTAATCTTACATATGCATGATCAACAACCTCTAAAGATTGTAAATTATATGATTATTGATTAGATTTTACAAAATTACAACATGCCTTATTTATAGGATTTACAATAGGAAAAACCCTAAAGAAAATCACCCAAAAAATAATTGCAGATCCATGCAAATCATTAGCTACAAATCCCATGAATCTCAATATTTGGTTATAGTCGACTACCAGTTGGACTTCATTCAGTCTTTAGTTGGTTTGATGTTCTTGATTGACGACCTCTTGTCGGTTGAACTCTTCGAATTGCTGTCAATATCTTCGACTTCGACTTTACCTAGTCGAACCACCTCGACCTTCGAGTTGTTGTTGATTTCTTCGACTTTGGCTATCAGTCAATTCACCTCGACTAGAATTTCACTACAAATAATATAACAACCCAACATGGAAAACCTGCGACTGTCTCCCTCAAAATAGGAATCACATTGTGATACAGGTTCCCCATCCTCTTGTGCCACAACTTGCATGAGTTATAATTGTTATGAACTAGGGATCAAACAGGTTCACCCTACAACTTATTAATATTACCTTCTTTAAACCCTATTACTTGTGTTGTATCTAGGCTAAATTTATTTGTTCTAACAAAAACCTGCATGCTCTTGAACTCAATTATATAGACCTAATCCTCCATAACTGAAAATGAAATAAATTTATTTCTAAGACTCAGAAAAACTAGCATAAAATCATCGAAATCTAAAGATTTACTTGGATCAAGTTGGAAAGCAATAGTACCAACTCTTGCTACTAGGTACTTGGTATCATCACCACTCAACTTGTACCTCTAATTCCTACTTCATTAGACTAGAAAAATGGTTGTCAAACTGATGTCATATGACAATATGTCCCACTCTCCACATATCACACATTCCTAGGAACCCTGTTGGAAAAAATGTAAGATACTATCAAGAAATCCTTCTTAAACTTGGAAGAAAATTTGTTCATCTATGCTTATGAAAAGACTCCTACTTTATTCTATTGTTTTTTCCCTTTACCCTTTTTGGTAATTTATATATGCCCTTATTTGTCTGACCAAATAGGGTTGGGTTCTAGTCATCTCCATTCTCACTAGCCTTTGAGTCCATATGAGTCTCCTCCTAGATATAGTCATCCCATAAAATTTCAAGGTTAGGAATATTTCACGAGCATAAATAACTTTAAAAAATGGTTCCCATGAAGCCAGGAAAAAATTCAATACCATGCTCACTATATTTGCATGTTCACTACCTCTTCATATGGAATCTTCTACCCAACTACTATAAGTTGATCGTAAATATACATGAACTTTATAATCTAACCACTAGTTTAATATGGTTTGGTCATCTCTATGGATGTGATTTTGTTTCATAATGCCATATTTTTGTTTACGTTCTCACTATGGTAGAGGCTTACGAAGGCATCTTAAATTTTCTTTGTCATTTTCTTCTTGGATATATAAGGGAACAAAATGATTATTTATGACATCCATGATCATCCACTTGGAATTCACTTCTTATTCAGACCTTCCAACTACTATGGATTTGTAGATGAAGGAACAATATTCATGACAATATATCAAATGTCATTCTCTTCGAATAAGAGTGTAACCCTCACTCTCCATGACAATAAATTTGAGGTTCCATCTAGTCTATCTTCGAATTTAAAGGCTAGTCGAGGCCATCTCTGAGATCTAATGCACAAAATCCTAGATCTGAAAATTAGTTCTTAAAAAGGGAATATTGAAACCCTCTAATTATTGGTCCTTCTTTCCAATAGTTTATTTACTGATGCAAATCCTTGATAATTTCAAACAAAAAAATATCGTTGATACCATGTAATTTTTTCAATCCTAAGTGACTTTTTTCCTAATGTTCTCTCATTAAATAACTCGAAACAAAATTTATTTAACGACACAAAAGTAAATTTCTAAACATTGCATCAATCACACAATAGATGAAAAAGGAATACAAGAAGAAATAAAACATATATATAGGGATTTCTCCTTCTAACCAAATTTTCATTACTCTGATCAAAGCTTAAAAGATTACCTTTGTGATGCCTATCTCAGTCATGAAATATACACTTAAGACTAAATACTAATACTCACCAATGTTCTAGAATGTTTACATCATTTCATTTATATTCTTGAAAAGAGTTAAAGACATAAGACTTTCACTTTTATTTTTTATTTATTAAGTGAAATTACAAGATAGAATTATATGGAAGAAGTTGTTTCTCTAGCTACATTTCTCAACACAAGTGTATTTCACCATATGCATGGAGGAATATAATCAATACCATGAAGCTAGGAATACATTCAATACAATGTTCATTATCTCTGCATGTTCACTAGCTCTGCATCTACAATATTCTCCCCAACTACTATAAGTTGATCGTAAATATGCATGAACTTCATAATCTAACCAGTAGTTGAATATGGTCTGGTAATCTCTATGGATGTGAGTTTGTTTCATAATGCCATTTTTTTGTTTATGTTCTCACTGTGGTAGAGGCTTGCCAAGGCATCAAAGATTTTCTTTGTCATTTTCTTCTTAGATATATGAGGGACCAAAATGATTATTTATGACATCCATGATCATCCACTTGGAATTCACTTCCTTCTTCTTCTGACCTTCCAACTACTATGGATTTGTAGATGAAGGCACAACATTCATGACAATATCTCATATATCATTCTCTTCCAATAAGAGTGTAACCCTCACTTTCCATGACAAGAAATTCAAGGTGCCATCTATTCTATCTTTGAATTTTAGGGCTAGTTGAGGCCAACTCTGAGATCTAATGCACAAAATCCTATATCTGCAAATTAGTTCTTAAAAAGGGAATATTGAAACCCTCTAATTATTGGTGTTTCTTTCCAATAGTTTATTTATTGATGCAAATCCTTGATAATTTCAATCAAAGAAATATCTCTAATACCATGCAAATTTTTCAATCCGAAGTGACTTTTGTCCTAATGTTTTCTCATTAAATAACTTGAAACAAAATTTATTTTACGTCACACAAGTAAATTTATAAACATTACATCCATCACATAAAATGAATACAAGAAAAAATAAAACATATATATATCTTAATAGTGAAATATAAAATTAAAACTATTCCTAATAATCACCAATATTCTATAACATTTACAACATTTCATTTAAATTCTTAAAAATAATTTACTAAAAAAATATAAAACTTTCACTTTTATTTTTTATTTATTTAATAAAATTACAAGATAGAATTATGTGTATAGAAAGTTGTTTCTCTAGATACATTTCTCAACACAAGTGTATTATAACATTTACAACATTTCATTTAAATTCTTAAAAATAATTTACTAAAAAAATATAAGACTTTCACTTTTATTTTTTATTTATTTAATAAAATTACAAGATAGAATTATGTGTATAGAAAGTTGTTTCTCTAGATACATTTCTCAACACAAGTGTATTTCACCATATGCATGGAGGAATATAATCAAGACGATGACGTACTTGAGATCATGTATAAAACAGTTGAAAACAAATAAAATATATAAATTTCAATGGTGTCGAGTGGGTCCTTACCCTAATAACATCAATTCAATTTTCTTCTAGACATTGAACTTTTTAAACAACGACTCCTTCGTATATAAAAATATATTATGAAGGATTCTAGGAAGATATTATTATATTTTTATTGAATAAAATAAAGAAAGAAGGAAGAATAGTAAACATGACAAAAAGGAGAGAAGAGAAGTGAAAATAAAGAGAAAATAAGATAAGGAAAGAGAAGAAAAGTGAAAAAAAAGGAGAGAAAAAACAAAGTGAAAAAAGAAAAAAAAAGATAGGAAAAAAAAACAACAAAGAAAAGAAAAGATAAACCTTTACCTATAATAAATATGTTTTTTTTTTTTTTTTATAAAACTTATTTTATTGTTTACTTGTGAAACCATACCCATCACCATTGTACTTCCAACATCTCAAAGCCCGGTTGGACGCTGATTCATTGTAGCCACTCATATCATTCTACTAGACTTTAGTGATTCTACTCAGGGCTCTACTTAGTAACTTTAACATAAGAGATAATCGACCCATGCTTGAAGATGTAAAACTTGAGAAGGATTTTATACTTTGAAATTATTTTATTATAAATCTAGATAATACAAAAAGTAAATGTTTAGTGATGAAGATATTGAGTAATAACAAAATTTAATAGTTAAGATATTGAATAACATATATACTAAGTCATAAGATCATATAATTAAGAAATGATATATATTGAATAACTCATATATTAAATAGTAATTAATCTCAATCTATCTTCTTCAGAATTTCTCTTAGACAAATACACTTTCCCATATTTATATATAGATAATATGGAAATGGAGGTTGAAATGGGATACCATGAGGAATTTTAAATAGTATTTCACATTTTATATATCTTCATATTATAATGGTTTTAATGTGCAAATACTAATAAATAAAAGTATACGACTTCAACTTATATATGTGTTTTGAAATTGATTTTCACTGAGATATTGCTAAATTCATTTAACTATCGGACACTTGAAATCAATATAGACTATTAATTTCCTTCTTATCATTTATTCAATTTATTAATGCTCGAAATTCTTTTCATAGTAATATTGAAATCAAAATATAGGATTAATTTGGGTTTTCAGTGAAAGAAATACACCTTATTGTTTTTTGTTATATCATTGTTAAACTGAATACAACTACTTGAATATGCTAAAAAAAATTTCATTATTGATCCGCAGAATAATTTAAATGACTATGGTTGAGTTTTAAACTTGCATGTATTAATTAACCATTGAGAATTTAATGAAATAATGAGGAAAGAAGAGGATTATATCAGTCAAATACACATATGCAGATCTGAAAAGAATAATTAACAGCAAACCATAAGAACGCAGGTTGATAACGGAGTTCGGCACAATGTTTGCCTACGTCTCCGGGCCTTTTTCCTGTGGGGGAGGCTTCTTTATTTCTGCTCAAGTGCTCAAAATTACATCTCAGCAATGCCAAAAGGCTACAAGACTGATCTGGTCTTGTTCTCCCATATCTCTAGAACCCAATGAAAGAAACGACATGCAAAACTGATGCTCCAAGCTCCCAGAAACGATCCGACAGCGTTTCCACCTCAAAGGCTTCCCTGCATCAAACTGGCTTTGGCTTGGCTTTCCTTCAGCATAAATATGCTCTGAATGACTTTCCATTGGCCTCAAACAGGCCTGGTTTATATAGCAATGGAGTTGGTTTCACATCCCCAACTTCCTCCAAGAATCTGGCCTCCAAAAATGCCCAATATCCCCCAAAAATGGAGAAAATCCACTAATAATAGGCATATTAATCATTTAAAAACCAAATCCTGTTGAAAAACCCACTTCCATAAAGTTTTGTTGGCATAATTCGGGCGCAGCCCCCTTCCTTGGCGCTCCTGGTCATTTGGCGCGCGGCCATGTGGCCAAGCGCGCCACCTACGCGTTAGCCCCGTGTCAAGTCGGCCCCTGGTCACCCAGCGCGTTGTTTGGAACCGTGGCTTAAATAACTCCCGCGCCCGTCGGTTATGTTCCGGGTCATATGGCCGGCGCATAGGGCCACGGGCCCAAACGGTGTAACCAAAACCCACTCCCGGTCACGTCGTGGTATGGTTATATGTGGCGAGGGCTAGGGCTAGGCCCCGACCCTTTTGCCGCCCGTTTGAACCGTTAATCAATTTTAAAACAATTTTATGCCGATTCCAAAACAAGAACTAACCATAGCCCGAGCGGTTAGCCCGACTTGGTCAGTCCACAACCGGAGGGGAGGTCACCGGTTCAACCCCCGTGCATGTCAACCAAAATTTTAACATAAAAACCAATGACCAATAAAACGGCGCCACGTATCAGTGCGTGACTGGGCCACGTGGCGCTTTAAAAACCAACCAGATTATGACACGCGTCAACTCCTGATTGGACCACGTCTGCCGCCACGTCGTCTCGACCGTACACTGTCACTTGCCGCCGTACTGCCATGTCATCCGACGTGTCTGCCCCGTCAGCGTTCCACATCATCATGCCGACGTCATCCTGCCACGTGTCACCCTGTCAGTGGTGACACGTGTCACCTCCGTACTGGTCCGATCGTATGCCAAAAGTGCCAAATCCGCATGACACGTGTCGCGTCCTGGTGATGCCACATGTCCTCCATATGGTCTGCCACATGTCGCCTTCTAGAGCCACCACGTCAGCTGTACGGCCTTGCCACGTCAGCTGTATGGGCGTGCCACGTGGACTGTACAGACTATACAGTCATCCCCTTTTTTTGCCTGTTTGACGTTTCGGACAGAACGCGATATCTCCTCCATACGGACTCCGTTTGACGAAGTAAATATACCACCGGAATTAGGAAGATGAGACGGACACAATGGCATAGGTTTCGTCGCATTCCGAGCACTTTCATTTTTGATCATTTTTCAAGCCCTATCAGGCTTCTGGATCCGATTTCGGAT